>VDFB02000003.1:670575064-670822924 GCA_007258455.2 Sequoia sempervirens | reverse complement strand
CCTGTCCGCCTCCGCGGCCGTGGGCTGGCCCGCCCGCGGTGGCAGTCTGGTCCGCCCCCACGGCAGCAAACCGGTCCATGTGGCCGCCGCCCTTCCCCCCCCCTCCGGCGCGCAATCCAAGACAACCCACAAAAAAAAAAATTCTACCCATTTTTCTTTCCGACGTCCCAGAAAAAACCCATGTTTTTGTTTTTCGAAAACATGTGCATAAATGACGCAAAAACACAAAGTTACGTTTTGAGCTAACCTGGTGGGGTACGGCCCGGTGGGTGAAAAATATACGTCTCTCGTCCGCCCGATGAATGACGTCACTGTCGTACTCCGGCATGGTGTCTGATCTCGCTCACCTCATTTTCTTCCTCTCCTCCTTGTCCACTTGCCAACTGTCACAATGAGCCAACAGTCATTCCACAATTACTTTTTATCCTCTTTTCACATTTTCCCTCCTTTTTCAACTTCAAGTCTTTTTTTTCTTTTTTTTAACCAAAAAATTCCTCCAATTAATTCATCCAGCCTCTTTCTTCCCGGGACCGCCATTTGCGTATCGTTTATCCGATTCACCCCGTTCAAGCGCCATTCTTCTCGTTTTTCCATGATCTTTCCAACATGTACCACTCCATACTTTAGAGAAGTTGACCGGGGGCCCCTTTTCCTCCCTCGTCTCCCTTCTCGAGGGGGCATACCCTACCATTCCCTCCTAACCCGTCACTCTAAGCCTATCGTCGCTGAACTGGGGCATCCTCTCTACATTCCCTCCGCTTGGGGCAGCTCACGCCCATTCCCTCATGCTGGGGCATCTCTTTTTCTGATCTCTTCCTCTATAGAGTCATCTAAATTCTATTTTTCTTCGAAACCTTATTATTCTAATAGTATTTCGAAGAGGGGAAAAATGTAGACGTCCAATTTGATCACTTCCATATGATCAAACGCGTCTTCTTATATATCTAATTTCTCATCCCCTCTGTCAATATTAATTAAACCATTTGTTTAATTAATACCTTGCATCTTACATAAGGGTCCTAAAGTATTTAATTTAATAAATACTTTACCCCTCTTCCTCCTCTAAATTAAATAAATATACCCTTTTATTTAATTTAGTTATATCCCCCTTTTAAATTAAAAATTCATTTTTAATTCCTCTTTTCTCTCTCATGGTCACATCCTCCAACTTTTGCAAGTTGGTCCCTAATCCATCTTAATTACTTCATCTTCTTCTAATTAACAGGGGTTAGCATGTGCACACTCTTAATCATCATTAAAGTCACATCCTCCATAATCTCCCACTTGCTTCTAATAAGTTCATTAGTCCATCTAATGAGTACTTGCACAACCTTAATCATTTGGTTAGCCTAACCTAATCCTCCTCCCACTTATGGCATGTGTCCTTGAGTCAACCTTATTAAAGGATTTCTCCTTTTGGACAAGGCACTCCACTTCCCTATGTGAATTTTTAATTCACATTTAATCCCCCAAGGCACCCAAAAGGAATTTGTAATTCCTTCACTTCTTCCCACATGTCCTTCACTTATTCTTTATTCTTTCCCATCTCCCCATGAGAATATTTGAGGAATTTTTAATTCCTCACATGTTCTCTCACCCACATGGGGACAAGGACCTCCTTTATGAGGATCTTGTCCAATCCCAAGGTACTTTGTACCCCCTCCATGTCATGTACTTCTCCTTCCACCTCATGTCCACTTCACTTTTTAGGGCTATCTCACATGCCACATGTCAAGATGTGAGGGCTTGTGAGTTCTCAACTCACCTTAGCCCTACATCTTGATATTTGGTGGTTCAATCTTGACCCTCCATTTCCCCTAGGAATTCTCAAAAATCCTATAAATACCCCCTCTTTTCTCTCATTTGGGGGAGATCATTTTGCTAGCCAAACTCTTGCAGTTTTGTTTCTCAACCTACACTTAGCCATTTTCTTGTTTTCATCCACTTGCACTCATCCTCACAACATCACTTAGCTTGCATCTTGTGCCATCCAAGGAGCATACACATCAAAGATCGATTCGACGCAAGGTATAGAGTTCCATTTCGTTGCTTTTGTCTTGTGTTGTTTCCAACTTAAGCTAATCTTGAGGTGTAGGTTGTTTTGGTGTTTATTTGCACTCTTTTACTTGTTGCTTGTTTTTTAACGCTCACATTTGACCTATCACACCCACAAACACAACAAATGAAAGATAATGATCGATACCCCATTCCTTTCTCTCTAAATCATTTTGATAGACATCATTGAGAGGTCCTCGGAATGGGTCATTAAGATAAATCATAAGAAAAGATCAAAGTAAAATAATCAGTGTTATCTATATCTATTCCCTAGTTTAATTTAGCTAAGGTGATATTTGATACTGATGTCCATCGCAAGAAGGATACATCCTAGGACATGTTCATCAGAGGTTGTTTGATGTTAGGATGATGATGCTAAGATGAGCCATTGATACAAAATTCACTGACACATTTACCTATGATTTAGACTTTAGATGTTGGCACTTAGGTTCTCACTTTACGACTTACTATGCTTGTTTTCTATTTGTTTCATTAGAGGTTAAAGGTGACGATTGATGTATTATGGGTGAAGGTTTATTGCAAGTGAAAGTGAGATGGGATGGATGGTTTTGGATTTTCTGGAATTTTTTAATGTTTTTGGTATTTTGAAAATGTTTTGAGGTTGTTTTTGGTCTTTTTGAAAGCTTATGCGAATGTTTATGTTTTCAAAAAATTTAGGTTGTTTAGGGTTTTCTAAGATATTTGAGGCTTTTAAGCTTTTTGAATGTTTTTGGATTTTCCATTTTCAAATGTTTTTGTGTTTTATGAATATTTGGATGTTTAGGGGTTTTCAAAGATTTTACAAATGTTTTTGGCTTTTCTGAGTTATCTGGGTGTTTTGGGGTTTTCAAGAGCCTTTCTAACCTATCATAAAGACCTATCCTAAGGGTCTCAGGGGTTGATCAAAGATAAGCCTTACCTATGTTATACACACAGAGACCACGTAGTTCAACTGACTCAACCTATTAAAAAGATGAAGATATAAATAGATGAGAGATGATAGTTTATTATGATGAACACCTAAAGGACTGACCTAGGGTGTCTCAGGGGCACATCAATGATGGCCTTGTCGACATTCAAACTCAGAGATGACATAGTTCGACAAGGGTACTCCTTTTTGGATTTTTGATGTTTTGACCTTTTTAGGGATTTTGATGTTTTCTAAATGTTTTGGATTTTTCCTTTACAATTTTTTGAATGTTTTTGGATTTTAGTTGTACAAGATTTTGCAATTTTTTTGGATTTTCTAATAAACGTTTTACGAATGTTTTTGGGATTTTCGAGATAAGATTTCCGATGACCTCAAGATATAAAAGAACCTAATTATGATCCATAACCAAGTGCCCCCAACATGATATGTTAGACTACTTCGATAAAGGTAGGATAAACTGACCTTTGGAATATGCCAAGCAATACTAAAGGGGTTTATGATACCTCACAATGTCAAACTATGATAAGGACACAGATAAGCGATGGATGAATGGTGGTGCAAAGAATGATAGGATAAAAGAGCCAAAGAATAGAGGGAGGTGATTTATTTATGCAAGGTGCCTGTTTGTTAGGTTTTCACCAAGGTACTTGCCCAAAGTGCCACCGAAGTGGTTTTCACTAGAGGATGATTTTTTTTCTTTACTTTTTCAATCATTTTTCTCATTGTTTGATTTTTTTTTTGTATTTTACTATTTACACCATTTAAGATTAGGCATAAAAAATTTTGAGATGCAGACTATTAGTGGGCTCCTGCAAGGGCTCACCTTCAGGTGTTGATAGTTGGTATGCTCCTGATCTATAGCTTGTCGTGATGACGAAGGGACCCAACCAATTAGGTTCAAACTTTCCTTTTCTATCTTGATCTAGAAGGTTCTTTTGATTCTACTTTAAGACAAGATCTTTGAGAGTTCCTGGATGAGCATTGTCTCGATGCCCTCATTCGATTTTGATATACTTGCAAGTGATTGAGGGCATTGAGACAACGCTCATCCAAGAACTCTAACTCATTCAACCGAGACACTTTGTATTCTTCCTCAGTTATCAGGCTCTGTAGTGACACACATAATGGTGGGAGCTCAACCTCAATAGGCAAGATGGATTATGATCCATAGACCAGGGAGAAAGGGGTTGCACTTGTAGGTATGTGGATACAAGTTCGATAAGCCCAGAGAGCAGGATTTAGTTGCAGATGCCAATCATAGCCAACTTCATTCACTATTTTCTTTAGGATTTTTAGGATAGTTTTATTTGTAGCTTATGCTTGACTGTTGCCTTGGGGATAGTACGGGGTAGAGAATCGGTGTTGGATATTGAATCTTTGGCACAACTCTCACATTTTTATTTTTAAAAGGGGTTCCATTATCTGAGATGACGATTTGTGGAACACCATAACGACAAACTAGGTAGTTCAGGATAAATTTGGCTATCTGCTTCCCCATTATATGTCATAGGAATGGCTTCAACCCACTTAGTAAAGTACTTAGTGGCGGTTATGATAAACTTATGGTTGTTAGATGAAGTTGGAGTGATTTTTCTTATGAGGTCAATTCCCCACTATGAAAAGTCCATGGTGTGATCATTGGTTGCAACTCTTGAGTTGGAGCATGAATTAGATCTCCATGCTATTGACATTGGACACACTTTTGCACATACTGATGGGATTCAATTTCCATGGTTGGCCAATATTACTCCATCCTCAACAGTTTCTTAGTTAATTTCATACCACTAGAATGGGACCCACATATGCCATCATGTACTTTTGTTAAATTAGTTAAGGATTTCTCTTGGTTAAGAAATTGTAGTAATGTCCCTTCGATGCTTCGATGATAAAGGGTATCACCTAGGATCACAAATCGGGATGCCTTTTTGACAAAGTTCTTTTTAAGGTTTGAGGTGATATCAGAAGGAAGGGTTCCTCTGCTTAAGTAAAGATTTCATGATACCATGGGGATCCAAGACCAACGATAACACACAAAAATTCAGATTTAGGGATTTTGAAAGTTGGCACGAGAAGTTGTTTTACCAGGAATTCACATTGAAGGATGTTGTTTGACATTGTCTAACAGTGATCCTATTGTTGCCATGGCGTATGCTACTCTATTGTTTAGGCAAGGAATATGCTCAAAAGTTATGTCTATGAAAAGATCCTTGAGATTATCCACCATCTTCTTGTAAGGAGTGAGCTTGTTGTCTTTCATTTTATAGTTGTCATTGACTTGGTTGATAACCAACTGTGAGTCTCCATAGACTTTCATCTCTCGTATCTACCATTGAACTTCTATCCTCAGACCTATGATTAGGGCTTCATACTCAACAATGTTGTTAGTACATGGGAATGATATCTTGTATGATTTTGGGATGCAATCACTTTGGGGGTGATGAAAAGAATGCCTGCTCTGGATCCATGTTGGGTGAACGATCCATCAAAATACATCTTCCACTAAGTTGTGAGATTAATAAGGAACACTAATTCATCAGGGAATTCAGATATAAGAGGGTTCTCAACATAGATAGGTTCTTCTACTAGTTGGTCTATGATCATTTTTCCTTTGATTTCCTTGCGCTCTACATACTCTATGTTGAACTTTGTTAAGATCATCACCCATTTAGCCATTTTTCCTGTGAGAGTTGCTTTGGATAACAGGTATTTCAATGGATCGATTTTTGCGATGAGCTTGATTTGATGCGACAACATGTAATGTCTGAACTTTTGTGAAGAAAAAACTACTACTACAAATGCCTTCTCAATGGGTGAATAGTTCATATCATATCCCACCAAGGTTTTGCTGATGTAGTAGATGGCCCTTTCCTTTCCGTTTTCATCATGTTGTGCTAAATGAGCTCCTAGTGTTATTGGTGTTGTTGAGATATACAGGATCAATGGCTTGTTGGGTATTGGTGGCATGAGCAATGGAGGTGTGAGTAGATAATCTTTGATTTGCTAGAAAGCTTTATCACACTTTTCATCCCACTTATAAGTTATCCCTTTATGGAGAAGATGTGAAAAGGGGTGGATTTTATTTGATAGTTGTGCTATAAACCTTCTGATGGACTACAGTCTGCCTTGTAATCCTCTCATCTGCTTCAGTGTTTGTGGTGGTTCCATGTCTAGGATGGATTTTACCTTTTTTGGACCAATTTCTATCCCTCTTTGTGAAATGATGAACCCCAAAAGTCTCCCTGATGTGACCCGAAAAACACACTTTTTTGGATTTAGCCTTACTTTGTATTCTTCAAGCCTATCAAATATGGGTCTTAATACTTGTATGTGCTCACTTATCTTTCTTGATTTTTCCAAAATATCGTCCACATAATCTTTGACTATTTTGTGAATCATGTCATGAAAGATGAGGGTCATTGCTCTTTGATAGGTTGCTCCTACATTCTTTAACCTAAATGGCATCACATTTCAGCAATAGGTTCCCCATGGACAAGTGAATGTAGTTTTATATTGATATTCCTTGGCGATTATTATTTGATTGTAGCTTGAAAAACCATCCATGAGTGACAACATTTCATGCCCTTTTGTTAAGTCCACAATGAGATCGATGTTAGGAAGAGGGAAATCATCCTTTGGACATGCCTTGTTTAGGTCTTTGAAATCAGTACATAATCTAATGCCCCCAATGGGTTTTGAGACTGGTACCAAGTTTGAAACCCACTTAGGATAATATATAGGTCAAATGAATCCAACGTCAAGAAGCTTTTGCAACTCTAATTTGACCTAGAGTGCTATCTGAGGATGCATCTTTCTTAATTTCTACTTAACTAGCTTGGCTTTGGGATAAACTACTAAGTGATGTACGACCACTTCAGGATCAAGGCCTAGCATATCTATGTATGACCATGCAAAGTTGTCTTTTTTCTCTTTGAGGAATGCTGCTATGTTCTCTTGTTTTTCAGCTATCAAGGATTCAAAATAGAAGGTGATTTTAGGTACCTCTTATGTTCCCACATTGACTGGAGTGGCCTTTTCTGCTAGCACTGCTGAATTTTTTGGATGCATTGCACTAAGGGGGGACTAAATCCCTCATCCTTGAGAGCCTCAAAGAGGTTTTCACTGTTGGATGTGTCCTTTTCTTTTACTATTTTAGGATCAAAGAGTGCCACTAGGTGGTTTTCACTCAAGGATTTTCATGTTAGTTACATTTCATTAATTTTTTGACTGAAGGATTCAATCATCTCCCCATAGTATGCCCCTATGTTGAGCTCTATATCGAACCCTGCTTTGTGATCTTTCCATGATAAGTTATCACAGAGTCCCATGAATTCTGAGATCACTTCATCATTTTCAAATAAATCTAGAAGCGGTGGTCCTTGTTGGTCCATGTCAATAAGTTGTGGGTAGACTAGGCATATTTCAGTTGGTTGGTTGCTAAGGACAAAGGATGTTATGGATATCATAAAGAGGGTGTTGTTCTCAAATAGGTTAGCAACATCAAGGGGATAGTCCTCTAAGGTTGTATCATGCAATGTAGGTGACCAAGAGGAAGCCTCAACTCGTTTAGTTGAAATACCTTTGCTATTAAGTGTGACCTCGCTAGTAGTACAACCTAAGCCAATATTCTTTATTCATTTCTTAGGAATGATGGGTTCTAGTAAACCATTATCATTATGTCCTAGCTTTTCATTCTTTTTATATCCCCAATTCTGCATGAGTTGTAGGGCTTTGTTATCATCTTCCATGGGAAGAATAGGGATAGGTCATTCATCTTGACAGAGGAGTTTAGAGATATCCTCCTCATTGAAATCTTCCTAGTTCAAATTCCCCCACTTAGTGAAGGTAGTAGCTTCCATCTTGATTGTTTCGGGTTCTTTGGTGCTAGATGTGGGTTTCCCATGAGACTGAGGAGAAATAGGTAATTCTCCTAAGACAAAGGTGTCTTTTAGTTGCTTGTAGTTCCCACAACCATCATCTCAGATCACTTCTTTGACATCAGGTATGCTCTACACAATGGGAATTTTTGTTTTTGAGGTAGAGGCTAGGGATGATGGGTCAACAAATGAGCTTGATGGTGTAGTCCCTTCATCATTCTTAGGTATTTGGGGTATCTTATAGAACTTTTCTTCAAGACTTTTGTAGTAGTAAAAAGGCTCAATATCTCCATGGATAGTGATTTCTCTACCTTCAAAAGGAAACTTCACACACTAATTATAGGTCAAGGCTATAGCTTTTAGAGCATGGATCCATGGTTGGCCAAGTAGGATGTTATAGGGAAGATCAAGATCAAGCACTCGACATGTAGTTTTAGAAATAAGAGGTCCCACCTGAATGGGAAGTGTAATGATTCCTTTTGATACATGTTCTTGGTCATCATATGCCCTAATGGTGGTACTCTTTGCTTTCTCAATAGTATCTTCTGAATAGCATAGATATTTGATCAACTAAAGGGTACAAATGTTTAAACCAACACCTCCATCTACCAAGACTCTTTTGACCTTGTTTTTATGAATTTTAACCTTGAGGTGTAAAGCACACTTATGAGATGGTTGTGACAGTAGGTCTTGCTCAGATAAGGTAAGAAGATGATTGGTAATATGGCTTACCATAGCTTGAAACCCATCAGTATCAATGTTCTCAGGAACAGATGACTCATACAAGGCTTTCTCTAATATTTCCCTATGTGGGAGGGATAACCTTAAAAGTTCTAAGATTGATATCTATGCAGGGGCCTGCTTAATCTGATCTAGAATATTGTACTTGCTAGGATTAGATGTGGGAAAAGTAGGTTGTGTCCTAGATCTAGATGGGACTCCTTGAATGGTCATTTTTCCATGTCGTGTGGTGACTCCACATTTTGTACTAGCTCATTTGATGGTGACAACAAAATAACAATGTTATCATAGGAGGAAACTACATTGGAATAGGTATGTTGTACATTTGTGTAATCCTTAGATTTTTCGTCGTTGTTTTCTTTTTTATGATCTAGCATAGGGTTCTTGTATATCTTAAGATCCTTATTCCTAGCTAGTACCTCAACAAATATGGTATCATTTTCTATGAGATCTTGAATGATGTTCTTAAGTTTCATACAGTTTGTTGTTTTATGTCCTTTGATTTTGTGAAAATCACAGAGATCATGCTCATTGTACTAGGATGGTTTCTCTTGTGGTTCTTGGTAGTTTTCAAAGTTGGGAAGTGTTACCAAATTTGACTCTACCAACTTCTTCATGATTGTTTCGATAGGTTTCGATAATTGTGTGTACTTGTGTTTGGGATAGTTCTTCCTATTAGCGGTTCGCCTTTGTTGCATGTTTTTGTTATTGATGTTATTTTTCTAAGGAGGTGTCATTTGTTGCACAATTGGCTAGATGTTAGCAAGTTGATTGTTGTTCAGTCTAGGAGCACTTAGGATTACCTTAGCATCTACCACATTGTCATTTGTTATATTTTGTTCATCTCCCAAACACGAGGTTTCTCATTCAAACTGGTTGAGGGATGGTTGTCTTTGTAAGCTTGAGTATTTCCTTGTGAGATTAGAGCTCTTTCAATGTTAAGGGCTCTAGGGACAAGTTCATCATATGATGTGATGCACTACATTTTCAAGTGGAAAGATAGATCTAGATCTAGATTGGCTATGATGATTCCCACCTGTTGTTCATTGGGAAGAGGCCACTTTCTTTTACTATCTCTTTGTCTCCATTGTTGCAAGAAATTGGTGAAATATTACCTTTGTTTTGTCTAAGAGTGTATAATTCTTCTAGACTGAGGTCCATGTCAAGATTAAAGGAGAAGTGATCAATGAATTTTTTAGTAATTTCTTGAAAAAATTTGATTCCAGGAAGCAAATGAGAAAACCAATCCATAGTATGACCTGTTAAACTTCAAGGGAAGAGGCACATTAGATAAGAATCACTGTAAGCTACCTCCATCCACATGATGTTAAATTCTTTGATATGGTCCACAATACTTCCTCTCCCTTTATATTTATCAAATTTGGGGATTTCAAAACCAGGAGGGAATAGTACCATTGCGATGTTTCAATCAAATGGATAAGGACACAAGTTCTGTGTATGGGGCTTCTTTGTCTTTCCCATTTGAAAGTCTTGTATTTCTTTTGAGAGCGCTCTAAATTGCAATGCTAGATCATCTTGAGGATTGGGTGGAGGAACATATGGTGGAATGATAGATGAGTTGTATGGGGTGTATGATGATGGTGATGTATATGTTCCTAATATGTTTGGATTGATGATGTTTGATTAAGGATTATAATAGGAATCTTGTTGTTATTGTTGGGCATACTATTGAGCTATTAAGGCTTTTTGTTGAGCTTGTTTTTGTTGTTGTGCCATTAAGGCTTCTTGTTGGGCTTGTTGTTGTTGGTGTGCTACTAAGGCTGCTTGATGGGCTTGATATTGTTGTTGTGCTGCTAAGGTTGCTTCTTGTTCTTGTTGTTTTTGTTGTTGTGCTAAGGTTTTTTGTTGTATTGTTGCTTGTTGTTGTTGTTGTTGGACAACTTTTTGTGCTTGTTGTAAGGCTAAGGCATGTGCTTGTAATGTGGGATCAGGTGGTTGTTGGGACATTGATGGAGAATTATGTATATTGATGTTTTGAGTGGGTAATGGATTGCTAATGAGAGGTGGAGGGTTCCATTGGTTCAACATTCCTTGTAAGATGGTATAATGAGGTGGAGGAATGTATGTTTGAGATCCTACTTAATTTGGTATAGAAAATGGGACTGTGGGAAAATATGAGGATGGTGCCATTAGATTATGTGATGGAAATGACACACTAGGACCTTGATTCCATTGGTTGAATAGATTTCCTTGTCCCATGTTTTGAGGATTGCCTTTTGCCAAAGGTGTAAACAAGGGATTCATGATCAAGGTACTTCTTGGGTTGAAAAAACTTGTAACCAAGGGATTTCTTTGAGATGGGTTGATGATGGATGGTGTGGATGTGTTTTACGAAACCAACAATGTGGAAAAACCCATTGGAGGATCGGGTAAGGATGTCCCTATTTGCTTTAAGGGTTGATTTTGTGGTATGGTATTGATATTCCCTTACGCACTGTTTTGAGATACAGGATCCACACTACTTTGTGCTATGATAGGAACACTTGTGGTACTCATGGATGAGCATGAAGAGTGATTTCCTTGATATGTTGAAGTCATGGCTGAGTAATGAAAATCTAGAGGTGTATATATCTTTTTAGGATCTTTAGGAACAGGAGGAGCACTAAAGCTAGGTGTCCAAGTGGTTGTGTTAAATGGAGGATTTGTTTCAAGTGTTCCCACAAGTGGGCTATTATCAAATGAAAGGGAATGACCAAAATATTTAGCAAGGCTTTTTGCAATACTGGGAATGTAGGTTTGATTTAGCCCTAGCAATGGAGTTGTGAAACCTTATGTTAAATTTTGTGCCACAAATGTCAGGGAGATAAGAGCTACATTTTCAAAGGCTCGATGTTCAATAATTTCCTCCCTAGTGAGTTCAAAAGGGTTTGTTTGTGATATATTCTATCTCATATGGTCCCAATGGGGATGAAGGCTATTGTGATGGTGTAACGTGACTCCTTGGATTGAATTCTAAAGGATTTGGATCACTTGAGGTAAATGTCACTTTGGTTTTATCCATGATTCTCTTGTGTTGTGATCTATTCTTTACCATAAATGTAGTGCCACCTATGGGAGAGTTTTGTTGTGATTTGTGATGTTTGAACTCTCTAGTTGACTCAAATCAAGGTAAAAGAGATGTTATAAGTCTTTTGGGAGCAATTGTGATAGTGGGAGATGAAAAGATGGATGATGCGGAGGGTGATCTTTGCAACCATTTTGGGACAACACTTTTGACTTACTCAAATTGATGTTTTGATGTTAGGATAAAATATGTTTATGAACTTATAAATCTTTAGGGTAGACTCATGACCTTCTAGATGAACTAGTTCAAAGATGATAACTAACTTAACTAAGTGCATGGAAAAGGATACATTTCACATATAAAGTAGCTAAGTTATAGGTTGGTTTGATTTCATTTGATATTTAAGTCACAAAGTGTTGATGTACTTCAAAATTTTGCAAAGTGGGATGAAGTGAAGGATGAAATTTGATGAAGGGGTGAGTGAGATGTTTGGCCCAATGTTAACTTTAAACTGAACCTTTGTTTTGACAAGACCAAGGTAGTGAGAATGATGCTAGACCTCTAAAATTTTCAAATCCTAAAGAACCAATGTTGATTTAGATGAGTGGATGAATGGGGATGTTTAGACCTATTTAGATCCTCCTAGCTCGAGCATAAAAGTTTCTTAACAAGCGGTAACGATTGTGATAGACTATTGAGGTCCACTTCCTACTAAACTATGCACTATGATATCTATGTTTGCAATGACTGGATGTAGATAGTCCCCTATGGATTTTGATTGTGAGATGGATCATTTAGATTTAAATATCATGAAAAAGACCAGGATTTTCACTCTAAAAGAATACATATAGTTATGGACTATTTCTTGAAACATGTCTATAAAATTTTGCTACCAACTTGTTTCTATTCTTGTGAAGTTTTAAAAGATGTTTCCTAAGAGTTTTTGGAGTGAGATTCCTAAGTCTAAAATGAGGACCTGTAGACCTTACTTAGCGATCCTGAATTTATGTGAGATCATGTAAGAATAGTTTAAGTTTATGGAAGAAAGGAAGATATTTATTGCCAAGCAGGTGGTGGTAATATGGGCCTTCCAACCTCAATATCAGCTTGTTCCTCTTTTTCGTCTAAAATGGTTGTTGTGTTTCTCCATTGGGTATTTATTTCTTTTGTTTCAAAAGTGAAGCTTCTCAAACTACTAATGAGATTGGTTTATTCTCCATTAATGAGTTTAGGTTGTTCAATGTGATCAATCAGTCTCCAAATAGTCATGTGGGGTTCATTTGTCAATTTATCTTGCTTAATGAGTTTATCTTACCACAATCACTTATCTGGATTAAGTTTCCAAACTAAACATTTATGTCAAAAACATCATAACTTTCACAATGTCCATTTCGTGAAAATTATGAGATTAGAGCCATAATTGCCTATGCTGTCATTAGGAAAATATGGATCTTTGAGATTAATGTCAAGATATTTAGAAATCACTAAGGATAAATCCTTAGGACAAGCAGTAATATCAAGGCTAACTCAATAGGTCCATATTTAGGCCAAAGTGTTTGAAATTTTGAGGAAGATAGTGAATGTTTATTTTTTGCATCGTTTTGGAATCAAGCAAAGTATTAAACTGACTCACAATAATTACAACCCTAGGTTCAAAATGGCTATATTTGTTGAGTCTCCACTTGGATTTCTCCAAACACTAAACAATGCGAACCATTAGAGATTTGGTGACATTGGCTCCCCTCCACAGCACACACTTCTCGGGACCACCAAATCTCAAAATCCTTAAAATATGGAGATCAAAGGGATTTTTTCTATTTCTACAATTGAATAGTACAAATGTGGGGCAGTTTCAGAACGACCATTCTCGCACCAACAAATATTAAGGATTTTTGGCTTCTAAACAAGGGTTTGTAATAAGGGCTCCCAATTTAGGGGGTGCAATGATAAACTCCATTAAGAGGTTTCCCAACCCTTAGAACAAGGGATTTACACATGATAAAGATATTGGGGGAGAGCTATCATGTATTGCTTCCCATTGATCACAATTTTCATTGCAACCACAAATTTATATTATGGTTTGGAAGAGCTTGGAATTAGCCCGTTACCGCTTGGGTCATTCCCTTGGGGTGAGTACTTTTTCCCACCAAGGCGGGCACTTTAAAGGTAGAAAATAATGAGGAAGTACATCCGTAGTTTGATCATATTTATTCATATGAACAAAGAGAGAACACACACTGTCTTTTTCTCACACTCATAAGGGGGTTCAATTTTAATCCAAATTGAAAGATGTAGGTGATTTTGCAAAGTGTTATGTTTATGTTTCTCAAGGTCTCCAAATGGTGCGATAGAATTGCATACGCATCCACTAACAACATTGAAAATCACAAAACATAGCAAACAGTTGTAAATTTTAACCCTTCAAAGCAATGATGAGTTCGTTTTAAGCACCAAATGAAATATGAAGTTGCCTTGTTCAATTTTAAACCCAAAAAAGTAAAAATGAGACGAGGGTTCAATTTTAATCCTGTTTGTGCATTCATTTTAAACCCAATTGAAATTTAGTGTGTATCCTAAAGCAAAAAGTAGAAAGCATAAAATTTGGGTTATAATTGCCCCAAAGTATTAAACGCTTGTTACAATTATAGAATTTTGAGATAGAAAAACTTTCACTCTCACTCTATGTCTTTCAACCTACAAAAACCTGTTAGCCTAGCAACTAGAACATAGTCAGAGGTGCATTAGTGATCAGATAAATCAAGGAAATTAAAGCACATGTCAAAAAAATGATCGTAAAATTTCTTACCCTAGTTGGGCATCACTGAACACAATAGCATTGCAATTTGAATTATGGGCGTCGCTCTAGTGGAAACGGGTGTCACTTTGTAGCAAAAACAGAGAGCATGATAGCATTGCAATTTTGTCTGAACATCGTTGCACACAGTAGTGTCACGATTTGAAATTTGGGAGCGTCAGTCTAGTGAAGTTGGGCATTGTGTTTGAACTTTTTGACACCTCTATACTAAATAGGCATCACCAGATTTAAATCAGTGTTGGCGTATTTAATCGGTGTCAGTGTTTCAAATTGCAATAGCGTCGCTATATGGTGATGCACTTCAAAGGGCAACGTTGTTTGTGATTTGGGCATCACTGTATCCTACAAAAAAGGCACAAAATGGAATTTGAGATAAAAACCAATTAAATTAATGGTTGACCCTCCTTCTAGCACCAGAATGTGAGACGAGGATTGTCAATGTGGGTTGACTACACTTAATCCATGATGAATTGAAGCACAATTTACCCAAATAAACCTCAATCTACCAAACAAGATCACTCAAATTGAAAATTTTAAACTAAGCATTTAATTGAAACTAAAAGTTATAAACTACAAAAATAGTTAAATTCCTACTCTAACCCATTTGAAACTTATCTTTTTTTGGAATTGGTGTCATGTTGATGTGGAACAACGACCCTTTCCCAATCCTGTGATCAGTGAGCTTGTTTCAATTGATTCTATGGAAGAGAATCAATGAAACCATTGTGATAAATGGATGAAAATCTAGTTTATGCTAAATTAAACATGATGCAAGCTAAATTAACATGATTTTATGCTACAAATGATCTAACTATGCAATTTCTAAGCTAATCTAAGCTAATTCTAAGCTAAAAGATGGAAACCCTAATTCATATACAAACTAAGATGGATGCATGGAATTCATTAATGGATGCTCTAAGCTATGATGCAATTAGAAATAAACTAAAACAAGCTAAAAGTGAGTAAAAGATGAGTGTGAGTGCATATGAATTCAACAACATGAGTTTTCTTTGAAAAAGATGGATTCATTTGTCTCCAAATAGTGACCTATTTATAGGAGAGAAAATGAGGAATGGAGGGTTGAGATTGAAAATATTGATCAACGGTCAAAGATGAAGGAGATGAGAGGCATGGATCATGGATTCTCATCAATGGATGAGAATGCATGATGGGATTCAATCAAGGGCTCACATTTGCTTCAAACAAACACACTTTTGACCTATTCACATAGGTCAAAGGTGACTTGTTCAAAAGGTTAAAGGTTAAAACTTTCTTAAGAAGCTAAATGAAAATATCCCTTTTTCAAATGATGGAGGAATAAGAATATTCTTTGGAATATTCATTTGGGTGAAGATAAAAGAAATTTTGCAAATTAAAAGAAATTCTTAATTGTGCAAAAAAGGGGATAAGGAATATTCCCCTTTTAGAGGAAAATTAGTTTAATTGCTAATTAAACAAGATTTAATCATGCAATTAGGGGATTTAGAGGAATAAAGTGATATTTATTAAATTAAATAATTTAATAAATGGGGGGGAGAGAGATGAAATGATATTTAGTTAAATAACTTAGGGTTATTTAATTAAATGAGATGACTTAGGGAATTAAATTAAATGATTTGATGTATTTAATTTAATGAGAAGAATTGTTAGCGTGAAGGGGGATTAATTAACCTAATTTGATGAATTAGTTTAATAGATGAAAATGGTGCAATTAATTAAATTAGCTAGGTTAATTTAATTAATGAAGCGAAAAGAGGATGGGTTAAAGAAGAAATGATTTAGTAAATTTGTTTTGAGTATATGATATCATTTAGGACATTTTTCAGTGTCTACAATAGCAATAAGATAACCCAAAGAATCAAACTTTCTCTCCTCCCGACCATATTGGCATCATGAATCCTCGTGAGCTCTAGCCAAACCCCCAAGAAAGAAATATTTTAGACCCATGATGATGAAATGGGGTCTTTTATTCAAGATAAATTGATATTTCAAGACAAGATTCATCTAAGCGATTGCCAAACAATGCCATGAGTGTGATACTCAATTTCCTTTTAACAAAGCATTCTAACACCCATTATTATTACCAGTTATCATGTATCAAAAATTATATATAAATTACTGTTATTGGCATTTGAAGACCAAGTACATAGAAGTCTGAGTTCTATTCATTTAGGGTCAACATTTAAATCACCATATGATGACTTAATAATAAGGGTTTTACTTGAGACCAATGGAATGGTCGATGGAAGCAAAGGTTAAAAACACAATCCCAAAACACTCAAGAATTCAATTTAGGTATAAATGAAAACTCCCAGATATTACTCCCACTAATAGTAATACACAAAAATACATAGCCGACACCCCTAGTAAGCATGATAGGGTGAAATATACAAATGCATCTACATGCACAAAGAACACTAGGTGGGTATGCTTAAAAGTAGCTAGGGAGAAACCCCCATACTTGTGTAAATATTATCCAAGGCCTAAGATGGTGTCTTGAGCCCTTGCTTCGGGTCCACCATTCTTTTTCCTCCATGAAACCAAATGAAGAGCTTCAAACATACGATCCTGCCTGATACAGTAGTGAGACCCTAACATTTTCAACCTCTACTACCCAGAGACCAATCACATGCCACCCATTTCTCCTTTCTTCATCGACTGCTTCCACCCCTATGAGTCGTGCACCCCTGACCTAATTCCTTCCACCTTCCATTTATTTTTTGTGTATCATAACTAGGGTTTTGTTTTACATTCAATGCCATCTTCTTGTATGATCCACCTCTTCTCGTTTTGATCTGCATTTTTTTTCCTCTATCCCTATTTGCTTGATCTCCTTTAGCTTACCTAGTTGACTTTCACATTAATGGTGGTGTTTGTTTCCTTCATTCCTACACAAGAATTTTTCCTCCAACTGACATATTGTTTTTTGTGCCCTAACTCCATTTGCTTAGCAACTGACACATTCTAGCCTTTGAATGTAGGTCATCGATCTTGAATTTTGTGCCATGAACTAATGCATCTCAATTTCTTAACTTGCTTTAAATCTCTATCATTTGATTTTACGTTCATCTCTCTAACTGATGTAGTTTTTAATGGGGTCATTGTACCTTGATGATTCACAATGAGGAGGTGAATCCATTGATGCAATCATCATTCACCATGTGTCACCAAGTTATTGGCCTTCGAGGGTCAGCCAAATTCAACGCAAGTCCCTCGTAGTACAACACTTTGCTACCAACATTCCTGTTAGTTGGGAGTCAGGGATCACTAATCCCCCTTACCTTGTGCTAGAAGAGCTTTGGCGTAATTTAAAAGACATCCAGTTTCCTAAGTCTAAACATCATTATGACTTATCGAGTTTTGGCCATCAACCTTATCCATTACCTTCTGCCTATCCTTCTCTATCACAACCCATTATGCAAACCCCCAAATCATCAAAGTGTGAATTGTTGGTATTTGTTTTACAATGTAACCAAGTTTGTCTTCTAATCTACCTATGGAATTTCCAATTCCAATCAAGGGAAACTCAAAGGACTTGGACCAACTGACGAGGACTTTAAAAAAGCCTCCTACACTTCGGACTCTACAGGACCTGGGAGGGTGATCCCTTAATGTGTTTACAACCTCTACACCAATATCATAAACAACATTAACATATAACAAATAATCTAACTTAAAAGATCAACACAATAGGATAATATGGAATAGAATTGGCTATTCATCGATAATATCAACTATTTGGAGCATGAGATAATTATAACACAATCCACAATATAAGATAGTCATTGATCTACAATTTGTAGCAAACTCTAGGAAAACACAAACAAATACTGAATCATATAGGTAATTACAACTTATATCAGTGCCATATATCCATTGTAGGAGTCAAATTCATAAGCATCTAAAGGTATATGACAGATTTAACACATAACATATGAAATCCTTGATGACATTGCATTACAACCTCATCAATATGTATACTAACCCAATACTACTTATCAAATACTTATACAGAACATATTCGCCTATAATCCCATTCAAGAATTTTAATTAATTCCTTGAATTAAAGCTAAAATAAGGATCATACACACCACAATAGTGAGATGAACGAAACAACCCTTAGTCATCTTATTCAAAATTTAGATATGCATATACAATGGAAAGACATGAGCTTGAATTTATCATTTCAATTCAAATGCTAGTATTGTTATACAACATTAAATCCCCATGAACTCAAAACCCATTATAGAATGACTCAACCTAAATTGCATTTTTTCTCTAAAACCATCGAACTTTACAATTTTCTCTGCAACTTCACCTAGACTCGACAAAAATTATCTAACTTGCTAACCCGAACTTCTGGCCTTGAAATCCTTCTTATAGAAAATGAAGGAGAAAACAAGCATCGAGCCAGAAAGTACACATGTCACCAACCAATTGAAGCACCTAGTGATATTCTAAAAATCGTTACAATACCAATCACCCTGGAGAATATTCATGTTCTTCATGCACACTGAGAAAATTTGATGCAACAACAAAAATCATAAGAATTTCACAGCAAGACCGCTACCAAAGCAAGACAGGAAACCATTATAACTGCAACATCTGATTTACCACCCATTAGCAACTCATTCTTTTATTCTTCCTCAGTCAAATATTTAGTTACCCATTTCTAGTATTCTTCATCAATTGGCCAGTCAAAATTAATTACCTCATTCACCTTGGCATTATAAGGTGTGTATTTTACCGCTACCTGATTTGCATCCCTTTCAAAAGATTCCAAAAATGAGCCAGTACTAATGATTTTATCCATACAACTCACCAACAAGTCATAATTTGAGTCATTACAAATTAATTTAATTTGATCATTGATGACCTCACTTGCTTGATCCTGCCACTGCGGGAGTGACCTGATTTTCTCTTGCTCATCAATTATATTAGGTAACAATGTGTTACCCCAATCACTGAAATTCTTCACCAACTCCCTAATCTCCCTACTCAAGTCATCTGGTAAGGTTTGAAAACCTTGCAATGATTTTACTAACACATGAGTAGGATTTAATGCTTGTTGCCTATTATTTATATCAAACCTTGAAGCCTTATACATGACATCCACATCACTGGCCCTAGGGATCCAATTTTCAATCAATGGTATCACTAACTCTTGATCCCTATCAATATTCTTTATTGCATTTAACAACAAAGAATATAAAGAATGTATAGATAGAAATTTACTATCAACCTTTTAATTTAAATGCCTCAAAACAATAGTAACAATCTCCTTTTTCCTTGAGAAAGATCCCTCCTCACTTACCTTTAATGATATTTGTAATTCATCAATTATTTGCAAGAGTTGCTTCTTTGTAGGATCAATAGAGCACTATGTTTATTCATCAATTTCCTCTAAAGAAGGGGCGAGAGTAGGATTCTGACTAAGAGATCCTGGTGTGGAAACAATTGGAGAACAGGAGGCACTGACCTTGTTGTGGAAGGTAATGTACTAGTCTCTGGAGCATTTGATGTCTCCCCAATCTGTTTATACCTAAACCTTTCCACCTCAATCTGTAACTCAACATTCTTCTGCTACATCTTGTTGTATTCCTCAATCAAAAGGTTATACTTCTCCATTAGGCTCCTCTTTTCAGCCTCCTCCCTTTCAGCAATCTTTTGGGACAATTTGGCCACATTCACAGTCAAATTAGTGGCCTCAATGGTTGAGGTCTCTGAAGCTCTCTTTATTATTAATCCTCCTCTAAAATTTGGATTAATATCAGAAACATCTGGTTTTCTTCCTTTTTTGTGGGGCCAATGCCCAAATTGCCAAGGTTTCATCATCTTCACTAAAAGCAGAGTCTTGAAGTGTTGCCTTGACTTCTTCTTCAGTGTCTTGCAAGGGATGCTTGGACTTCAGAATAGCATTAAATTCTACAGCAACTACAATGTCCCATTCAATCAATACACCAGCCTAACTCACTGGTTTTCTTCCTTCTTCAAGAGTGATATTCTTGGATTCTTCCATTAATTCAGCTTTTACCTCCTCATCATTCTCCTGGTCTGACCTGTCAAGTCTTAGTTCTCTTCTCTGACCACATTTATATTGATATTCTTCAAATTTCATCGTCCATACCAATTGTAACAATACATGATTTTTTACAAATGTATTGTAATCTAGAAACTCCTTGCATACTTACATTCTTGCATCTTGTACACTTTTACCTTTCATATCTAAATCAGATAAAACCAATTCAGCCGGTCTAGGAGGGGAAGGCATACCAACCTACATGTCATGATCAGTAACAATAATCTCATCCATCAAATTCTCATGTGGTTGATCAATTATTTTCCTTTACGGGCTTGGCTCTGATGGTGGTGATGGGGGACTATCTTCTGGTGCTGATTGTAAATCAATGATTTTAATTGCCCCAGGCACTTTGAATTTTGGACTTGGTTGTGAAGGGAACTTCATTATTTGCTTTCCTTTACTGTCCACTTCTTCTTCATCACTGTTTCTATCCTTTTTCCTCCTATAAATGGGCCACTTTTCTATAGGCTGGTATGTTGGCCTTGTTTCAATTGGCCTAGCACCTTGTTCTTGTACACCCAGACTCAATTCTAAGTTTATCTTCTTGGTTCTTAAGGTTCCCATAATCTCTTTAAATTTCTCCTTCAAAAAATCAATTTTCTTATGGTGGGGACTGAACTACAATAGTGGATCATATTTCGGATCCATTTTGTGCACAATATCTAATAGCTTATCATAATCTATCCATTTCTCCTTGTTCATCTCTTGCCTATTTAGATCAAATTCATTTCTGATCAAATCCTCAGGAAAGTTGAACTCATGCACAAACTTGCAAGCCTTTATTCTTTGTCTGATAAGGGAAAAGAAGCCCTTGGGATCATGCTACCACTTTGGACCACACCTCAAATGATAATCCTCAAATAATTTCTCAAAATGCACCCACCCTCCTTTTGAAAAGGAAAAATCAGATACCATTGTATAATCAAGGAAAAATGTTCCCTTACCCCTCCTAGTGAGGTTGTCCTCATGGATACAACCTATTTTCCACATAACTTCTGAAAACCCCACTCTTGGTGGCACATTGTATGGTAGTATATGAGGGGCTCCTTGAAAACCGTAAATAGTGTTGACTGGGTATGGGATAATGTCACCCCAATTATGGTAAACTTTTAATTTTGGTTTCCTCCCCTTTGGCCTAAGGAAATCTTGTAATTCCTCAGGAATCCTAGGTACATTCACCATCAATCTAGCCCTTAATCTGGAAGCAAAATAATTATCAAATTGCATATAACTAGTGCTTTCCTTATTACAAGATAAATCTGCAGCCCATATATGTACTGGCAATCTTTCTCCATCAACCGATTGCCTTAATTTCATCTTCTCAGGGAAGAAGTTGGCATTCTTGAACAATAACATATGCATTAGCATAGAATACCAAAATAATTGAGTGTCGGTATCATTTTTCTGTAGCTTTGACAGCCCTTCATGTACCCTCTCAACCAAGAAAGAAGCAAATTCATACGTCACAAATAAGTTAGGGTGTTGTATTTTCACCCCCATGAACATATATGCAATGGGCATCACCGCACCAGGACTGAAACCCAAAATCTGACACAATGAATAGAAAGTGGCATGGGAATGATTTTCAAAAAAATTAATTTCAAAGGTTCCTGGTCACTGGGGCTGACATGAAATCTTGAACCTCCTACCCTAGCCAGATGAGGTGGAAGCAATTTAGCTCTAAAAAGAGATTTCAAATTTGTATATTCCTGCTTCATTTCCTCAAGGTTAATAGGAACCAAATCATCACTTGGTTCCCTCAAGTCAAAAATCTATTGGACCTCCTCTCTGTTAATGCTTAATAAAACCCTTCCATCATTATCCCTAATTACTCATGTGACAGGGTCATATCTTGCAGCTACTGCCCTAAGCAAGTCTACATTAGGGAATACATTTGGTACCAGTAGCTTCCCCATATCATACATCCATCCATTTGAAAAAGGGTGAGGAAAATTTCTCTGTCCATACCACAATTTGAACATTTCCAATCTTGTGAGGGGAACCCTAGCATCGGCTATGTTGGAGCAGTTATATACTAACCCTTCCCCCAGGATTTTCCCTCGCATCATAACCGATCCCTTCTTTCTATCATTTGTTGACAAGGGAAATTGATCTAGGAAATCATCATACAGGTTTCTTCTTAAATAGTCAACTTGGCTAGAATGTTGCTTTGGTGGTGCCATCTCAGACAAACTAGGGCTTCTTTACAATGTCACACTTCAAATAGCTAGGACTAACCAGAGATATGAAATTACAGAACAAATTATCACAATTTCTCATGATTTTAAATAAACTATAGCCCTAAAACATTTATCAACAAGCCCTATGATACGTACAACAAATCTTTTCCCAAATTCAAGTGCAGAATAACCAAGAGGCATAGAAATTAACTCACGACTTTGTTCGTAGAAATCCCAAATTCTGGCTGCAAAGACTCACAATTTCGCTTTCGACTCTGAAACTGCTCTGCAAAATACTTGAATGCCTTTTGATACACATAAAGCAAGAGAATTGATTTTATTTCGATCAAATCAATAAGTGTCTCATCCACCATTAAAGCTCACTCGTGCGCTACATGAACGGCTCCAGCCATATTTGATGCAAATTTAAATCTTAATCGTCGATCCTTCAGTTTGATCAAACCATCAAACGACTACCTTCAAAACAAGTTGACACAATCGCCAACATGGAAATAAGGGGCCCACCATACCATACGCTACCAAGGAATTCCACATGGCGGTTGCCTGCAATATCACAATTGGTAAAGATCTTGCAACTTCGGATCACGCGATGGCGGGCAACTGTAGATCTTGAGCATCAATGATCTCATTCCTTCAACACAGTCACCAGCCTTATCATTAAGCCTCAAGCAACTTTTCCATCAATATTATAACATAACCGTTGGTTTAAAACATGTGCATCTCAAGAACACTTTAGTAACCTGCCTTTTAATGTATTAAGGCCGGATTAAATTATCGCACTATTTCCTTTATTCTTTCAGCTTCATCAGATGAGACACATGGTGCCTGCCTGTGATATTGCAATCAGTAACAACCTTGTAACTTTCGATTACGTGATGGTGGGTAGCCATTGAGATCTGATGATCAATGATCAACGGTCAATCAAACCTATCTCCCTCGGCCACACCGAAAAGGACACGTGGCACCCGCCCATGATATCGTAATCAATAAAGATCCTACAATTCCCGATCATGCAATGGTGGGAAACCATTGATATCTGAAGGAAATTAATCAACGGTAGCATGAATTTCATCCTTCTGCAAAATAAAACAATCATTAAAAGGACAAGGGGACATTACTAGGCAGATGGTAAACAACGCCATAAGTTGTTTTTAAACAATGAAACACAGGGCCAACCAAGACTTAGGAAAATAAAACCCACAGAGGAAATAAAAATTAAGACCAAAGGGACCAAGCCTTAGACGAAACAATGGGACATAAGTCATTTTAAAACCCCTCAAAATCTAACAGTGAAATAGATCTTGACCAAGGCGTAAAATAAACACAAGGGTTTTAGATGAAGACAAAGCTAAAACCTCAACCCTTAGAAATTTTCCATCACCATGAAAGACCAGTGACATAAGGTAGGGCATGAGTGAAAAAAAAGGAGCAAAAATTTGAAGTTCCATTAGTGTCTCCAATTGGGGACGTTCATTCCATTGGAATGAAGCGGGAATTCAGAATCTCAGGAAGAGCAGACCAAGATGCAGAGACGACCAAAAATGGACTGTTTGGAAAAAACAGCCCAAACCATGTACAAGATATATACAAAATATACAAACCTAAACTACTGTTCATGGAAAAGAATACTTCAAGTGAATTATAACTTCAAGAACTGTCCATGAACTAGCAATTCAAGAATAGCCCCTATCATATCTTGGAGGAAGTATGAATCTTCACCCCACTTACCATTTATCAAAAATGGACCCAACCAAATTGCATCAAGTTTCCCATGTTTCCCTTTATCTTCCAGTCTGGCATTCCACATTAAAACCGAATCTCCATCTTTGAAACTCCTAGCAGTTGCCCTCTTGTCATACAAATTATTTACTTACAACTACAACTTTATATTTTTCTTTTGTGCTTCCCTCCTGGTTTCATCTAATTCTATAAGAGCTTCCACTCTCAATTGCATCTCATCATCAATTTCATTATCATACATCTGGAAAAACTTATACATTTCCATTAAGCTATTTTGGGGTAACTTGGAATTTATCCCATAAACCAAGTCAAATGGGGCACAACCTATTTCCTTCTTCACAGTTACCTTATTTTCCTAGACTACTAATCTCAGTTTAGAATCCCAAGCCCTTTTATTCTGATCCAGGATTCTTTTAATGATCTTCATCAAGCTTTTATTGCTTGATTTTGCCTGTCCATTTCCCTGTGGGTGTTATGGTGATGAATAAGAAATTTGGATGCCATGCTTCTCACAAAATTCTATGTATTCTTCATATCTGAAACACATTGCGTTGTCTCACACAATCCTTTCTAGACATCCAAATATAGTCAATATGTTGCTTGTCAGGAAGTCAATTACCACTTTACTAGTGGCTTTCTTTGTTGGAATTTCCTCCACCCACTTGGTGAAATAATCAATGGCCACCAATATCCATGAGTGGCCTCCACTAGATTTACATGCTATCTCTCCTACAAAATCAATACCCCACTACTAGAATGGAGCTTGTACTATAACTGGTTTTAGAGGCAAGTTACCAAAAAACTTTAACTTACCATAGAAATGTTGACAAGCATCACATGTCTTCACTAATTGGTGTGCATCCTTAAAAACTATAGGCCACCAAAATCCAGCACTCATTATCTTATGTGTAGTTGTTTTAGCCATATAATGTCCTCCACAAACTCCACCATGCACACTCAGAAGTTCTTTTGCTTGATCTTAGTCAACACACCTCAGCATGACACCTTCTCCATTTCTCCACCAGAGCTTTCCATCTACAATAACATATTTGATAGCATGTAACTTCAATGTTCTTTTCTCATTTTCACTCAAGTTGTCAGGACATTTCATTTTTTTCAAATAATATATCACATTTTTATAACATTCAGAATGCTTCATATCACATATGTGAGATCTATTTTCCTCTTTATCTAATTTGCTTCCAAATTACTTTGGGCCATGAGCTTTTCCAATCCTTGTCCTCTCGCTAGTTTAGTAATCTAGACCTCAATATTGAATTCCTGGATCCTATTTATCCACCTACACCTTCTTCCTGACACCTCCTGCTGTGTGAAAATGTCCTTAACAACAACACTAGGCACATATGCAATTACAGTAGCTCCCATCAAATAAGGCCTAAAATATTTTACTGCTTTTACCAGTGCATATGTCTATTTTTCATTTATATCATACTTAAGTTCTGCAGCTTATAGAGATTTGTTGAAAAAGGCCATAGGCTGTTCAAAACCTTCTGCATTCTTTTGCAATAACACAACTTCAATTGTGTGGAATGAATCAAATCAGAAAATCTATAAAGGTTTGGAAAAACTATGGGTTCTTAACACAGGAGCCTCTTTTATTGATTGCTTAATGGCTTGGAAGGCCTGTATAGACTCCTTATCCCATTCAACTTTGGCTCCTTTCTTGAGCATTTTGGAAATAGGGCGAACTATCTCAGCAAAATTTGTCACAAACCTCCTCAAGAAATTTATTTTTCCAAATAAATATTGTATTCCTTTCACACTTCGGGGTTGTGGAACTTTATCAATTGCAATTACCCTCTCTAGATCAATTTTTACTCCATCCTTGGAAACTATATGTCCCAAATATTTTCCTTCTAGTACTCCAAACACACATTTCTTTGGGTTCAAAGAAATACCATACTCCAAGGCTCTAATGAATATCTTCTCCAGATACTCACAATGATCCTCTTCCTTTTTAGAATATGTTGTCAAGTCATCTTGGTAGATCACCAAAAATAAGTTAATGAAATCTAAGAACGCCACATCCATGGCTCTTTGAAAAGTAGCCCCTGCATTTGTTAGACCAAATGGCATTCTTACATAAACATATGTTCCCCATGGTGTGGTGAAATTTGTCTTAAACTACTCAAACTCCTTGACCATGAGCTAGTTATAACTAGAAAAACCATCCATCATAGACATTAATGCACAGCTTGTCACTTGTTGCAACATGGCTTCCATATTGGGTAATGGATAATTGTCTTTTAATGAAGACACATTCAAATTTTTGAAATCTACACATAATCTAATGTCTCCATTTTTCTTCCTTACTAGTACCAAGTTTGATACCTAGGACGAATGTCTGATTGGCTTGATGATTCCTGCATCCCTTAGTTTCATTAATTCTTCTTGCATTTTGGGGGCCAAGGTGGGATTAATAGGTCTTTGCTTTTGTCTGAACGGCTTGGCATCATCAAACAAAGGAATCTCATGTTGGAAAAGATCCTCCCTGTATGCCTTAAGGTCATCATAGGACCATGCAAACACATGCCTAAACTTCCTTAATAAGTCAGTTAGCATTCTTCTCACCTTTGGTGACATTTTCTTTCCAATATACACCTTCTTTAGGGATGCTTCTGTTCCAAGATTTATCTCTTCCAAGTCATCAGGATGAGAAACAGTATGATTAGCCTTTGTCTTATCTTGATTATCAAACACTCTTTCTAGTACAACTAGACCCTTGGGAATTTTGTTTGTCTTTAACTGAATGACCTCATTTCCAAATATAGTATCCTTACCATCAACATTTTCAACAAAAGCTCTAAATTCAATTTCTTGATTCTCATATTCGCCCACACAATTCAAAAACCTTAATATATCATCATCCTTATCAAAAACATGCCAATTTTTAATGTTATCAGGAACAGATGGTCTGGTTTGCCCCTCAACCTTTGAAATTCCAGCATAAGTCATATCATTTGGATTAATGTAATGTTGGCTAATAGGTCTGCCACTTTTTTTTGACCTCTTTCCATCCATCCTATGCCAAATGCATCAAAGCTCTCCAATTCATCCCAAACAACATTCCTATACTATTTCAACCTCTTGTTCTTTGATACAAGCTTGGATCTAACTTGGGAGACCACAAGCTCAGAATCCCCAATTGCCTTGAGCTTATTGATCCCATGTTTTTCAGCCAATCTCAACCCTAATAACAAGGTTTCATACTCTGCGACATTGTTTGTGCATTATAATATCAGAGTGAAAGAGAAACTAAATGTCTTTCCACTTGGTGATCGTAACAAAACACCTGCACCAGACCCTTCATTTGAACTTGCACCATCAAAATACATAGTCCACAAGTCATCAGATTCTGAAAATTGTTTTATTTCTTTATCAACCAATGCACTAGGATTATCACAATTGCTAGGGAATTCCTCAACCCTAAATTCATCTATACCATTGTCAATAAAACATGTCATATTCTCAATTGGGCCATGCTCAATCATATGAGGTACTTTTGATTCTCTTTCAATTTTGAAATCCTTACCATCAATGGAGAAAATAGCAAATGACAAATCACATTGCATATTACCTCCCATTGATGCACTCCATTTTCTTGACAAAAGCATTCCAAAATGAGGTGGGATGTCTGCAACTAATACAGTCATGACTAAATCCTTGTCAGGGTACTGAGTCAATTTATAAGGCAATGCTTTGATAGTTCCAATAACTGGCACTTCTCTTGAATCCATAGCATAACATTTACCTTGAGCAGTATCTACTATCAAGCCCATTGCCTCCATTATTTTGACTGGCATAACATTATTTGATGCCCCTAAATCTATCATACAGTTCCTTAAAGTTTTTCCATTTATATCCACACTTAAGAAAAAAGGGGTTATATTTTCAAGGCACATGTTAATAGAATTTCCTAAATACACAGGGGGAATTTGTGACACAATTCCCTCCACTTCCTTTTCTTTCTCTTTATTCTTCACTTCTTTACCATTTCCTTGTTTAGTCTTATTACGGGCAACATCTGTGATCAAGGCTATTTTCTTTTCTTTATGTTCTTTTATTCTCATCATTTCTAGCAAAGGTACAGTTACTTTAACCTGAGAAAGAACATGAAACATATCCACAGGTGTATATTTAGGAAAATTAGACATCATACCTTCATCATTTTCCTTTCTCTTTGGCTGATTACTTCCTCCTAGCTTCTTTTGCTTCTTATCCTCTACAACAAGTTTAGCTACCTTGTAATCACCTTTGTCTTCACCAATGATGCAGTCACACCTTCTTGAGGCTTTGGGGCTTTGTTCTTTTTTTCCCAAACCTTATCACTCTTAACCTCTTTGACTTTTACAACATCCTTTTTGTTTTCAACCTTAACACCCTTTTTTTATCCTTTTTCTCTTTAATAAACAAGCCAGCAAGTTTACCCTACTCACCACCCACAATTCTATTTCTCAATTGAGCAGCCATTTCTTTAGTCAATATTGCAATCTCTTCTTCTGACAGTCTCCTTAAGGACACTGAATCTTCAACCTGCTCCATATTGCAAGCATTATGATCAAAATCACCTTCCTCATCAGAAAAAACCTGTTGATGATACATCTCATTTCTTTGCCTCCAATTATCCACATCAACTTCGTGTATTTCATCATCAGAGGAACATTTTTCCCCATCAATGTATGATCTATCCATACAAATATCTACATCATCCTAATCATATTCTGATGTCTGCTCATGAGCATCCTCTTCTACTTCCTCAGCGACAAGCAATTGAGCAACCCCACAGTAATTTTGATCATGTGGATGTTCACACACTTCACACCATGGTCTATTTGGTACTAGATTTATTGAATGTTTTTACAAGGGGTCTGGCATATGTTGATCATTTTTAAGCTTCTGGCTAGGCAAGATTGGTTTTCCATCTTTCCAATTTGTATTGTGAGGATAATTTTGCAATCTAGGCTACCTATCATTTTTATTATAGGGTTGTCTTTCATTCCCTATACCCTTCTCTTGCTTGGAAATAGTTTGCTTTATGTCTTTCAGAGTATTGTAAACCTTTTCCCACTTTTCATCATCCTTAGGCTTTGCAGTTGAAACCTTCTCAGTCTTATTCTTAAAAATTTTTAAAAGTGTAGGTTCTTCTCTCCTACCATATTTCCCAGAAGCTCTTCTGTTACTTTCAATATTTATAGCCACCCTAAATGCATCCCACATAGTCTGAGGGTCTTTATCTATGAGGAGATATGCCATTTTAGCATCAAAAGCATTGAAATATGTAGTTAAGCAAACATCTTCATCAAGCCTTAAAACCTGGAACAACTTATACATTTCTTTTTGAAATCTTAAATTAAACTCTGTCACAAGCTCATTCAATGACTTCTTGATGTTATTAAACTCATTTAACATGACACTAGCATTAGTTTTATCACCGTAATGCTCCTTAAAACACTTTTCAAACTCATCCCATGAACCAATACTAGCATTAGGAAAACCTCTATACCAATCCCTCGCATCCTCTACCAGAGATTGTACAAAAAAATTCATTACAACATCTTCATGTTCTACCTCATAATCATTTAACATATCCATGAAACCTTTTAAGTGTTCCTCTGTCATCACAGCATTATTGTCGGAAAACTTACTCATCTTTTCTCTCAAGTCAGCAGGGATGGGATTTGGATAACCAAGGATACCATCAAAGAATAATGGCCTATACCTTTCCAACTGTATAGGTTGTCATTGAAATAATCCTTCATTCATCTGAAAATAAACACCAAACCCTAAATCTTGCACTCTAGGGCCATCCTGATTTGGATTTACAAACTTAGTTGCATGAATCTTCGGGCCAGAATTATCTATAGCAGGATTTTGATTAATTTTAGGGTTATTATTTAAGGCATCCTGGTGGTTTGATGAGGTTGTAGCTTTTTCAACCTCATTTGTGCATGAAATTTTTAGGAAACTTATTTTCCTCTTCATTTCTACATTCGCAGCCTCAATTTTTGTTCTCTCCAACTCTTCTTCTGAAGCCTCACTCTCCCTTTTAGCCTTTTCTAAGGAATATTCTATTTGAAATGACACATGTGGCTAGAGATCTTGTTGAGTGGAATGGGGAGTCACCTTCTCATTTATTTTAATCCCCTCAACCTTTTGCTTCCCTTTGTCCAAGGAAAGCTTAGGGTTTGTATTACTTGGTTGAGACTTAACATGATTTAAGGGCTTTGGGTCAACATGTTTGGATTGGGCATCAATGTGGCCTAATGGGTTTTCTTTAGACACAGGCTTTATTTCCTTCTTAGCAACCTTCCATACAACTAGGTCCTCAACACTTGGTTTAGGTTCTTCATTATTCATGAACTTCATTGTTGCCAACTGTCTCATCAACCTATCCCTTTCAATCACAACATTTCTCAACTTTGCTTCCCTTTCTTTTTCTCTTTTCACCCTGAGCTCAGCTTGCTTTTGGATTTCCCGCCTCAAAATTAATGTCTCCAAAAACATCATCAAGATTAGGCAAAGTCACATCAAACCTCGATGTATCATCTAGATCTATTAGATTGACCTCTTCTAGTACATGTTCAGACAATAAAGGGTTTACATCATTTTTAGCAGGAGGAGGAGGCACATCACTGGTGCATTATTTGTGATGGCTTCGACTTCTACTCCTGCCTCTTCTCTTTTCAGCATATTTGACACTAACAAGCCCTTTATTTTGACATGTCACATCTTCTTGAACCAGTGTATTAAATAATGAATCAAAAAATCCACAACTATCTAAATCTGAATTTTTAGACACCTCTTCAAGATTCTCAGGGATAGGGTGTAAAATATTACTTGTACCTTGGTGTACAGGGTTCTATGACGTAGGAGCAACATTACTAGATTCTGGTCTTTTCTTTATACAGTCCTTCTTCACTTTGGGAAGTTCACCTTCCAGTTTCTGTTCCAGATGATTCTTCATGAATGACCAGGTGTTCTTCATTCTTCGTACTAGTCCAAACGTTCTTTCCACTTATAACAAACCTTTTAGAATAAAATGCACACTAGTGCAGAGACTTCAAAGTTGCCACCCAATTAGCTTGGGACTACCAAATACCTAAAGACACATGGTGGAATATGAAAACCTTTGGAACCTCGTACTGACAACACACAAAAATGCTTTACAACATAACTCTTAACGCTTATGAAAATAGAATAAGTGGACAAACCTAACACAAAATTAGAGGCTCAACATTCAAATCATAGAAACACTATGAAAAATCTATGCAAAATGGACAAATGACATACTGACAAGGAATATTAAAATTAGCTCCCCAGTAAAGTCACCATTTTGTTGGTTTTTGTTTTACAATGTAACCAAGTTTGTCTTCTAATCTACCTATGGAATTTCCAATTCCAATCAAGGGCAGCTCAAAGGACCTAGACCAATTGATGAGGACTTTAAAAAATCCTCCTACACTTTAGGCTCTATAGGACCCAGGAGGGTGATCCATTAATGTGTTTACAACCTCTGCACCAATATCATAAACAACACTAACATATAATAGATAATTTCACTTAATATCTTCACACAATAGGATAATATCGAATAGAATTGGCTATTCATCAATAATATCAACTATTTGGAGCATGAGATAATTACAACACAATCCACAATATAAGATAGTCATTGATCTGCAATTTGTAGCAAGCTCTAGGCAAAGACAAACAAATACTGAATCATACGGGTAATTACAACTTAGATCAGTGCCATATATCCATTGGAGGAGTCAAATTCATAAGCATCTAAAGGTATATGACAGATTTAAAACATGACATATGAAATCCTTAACGGCATTGCATTACAACCTCATCAATATGTATTCTAACCCAATACTACTTATCAAATACTTATACAGAACATATTCACCTATAATCCTATTCAAGCATTTTAATTAATTCCTTGAATTAAAGCTAAAATAAGGATCATACACACCACAACAGTGAGATGAATGAAACAACCCTTAGTCATCTTATTCAAAATTCAGATATGCATGTACAATGGAGAGACATGAGCTTGAATTTATCATTTCAATTCAAATTCTAGTATTGTTATACAATATTAAATCCCCATGAACTCAAAACATGTTACAGAATGACTCAAAACCTAAATTGAATTTTTCTCTAAAACCATCGAACTTTACAATTTTCTCTGCAACTTCACCTAGACTCGACAAAAATTATCTAACTTGCTAACCCATACTTCTAGCCTTGAAATCCTTCTTATAGAAAATGAAAGAGAAAACAAGCATCGGGCCAAAAAGTACACATATCACCAGCCAATTGAAGCACCTGGTGATATTCCAAAAATTGTTACAACACCAATCACCCTGGAGAATATTCCTATTCATCGTGCATGCTAAGCAAAGTTGATGCAGCAACAAAAATCATAAGAATTCTGCACCAAGACCGCTACCAAAGCAAGACTGGAAACCGTTATAACTGCAACATTTGATTTACCACCTGTTAGCAACTCATTCTTTTATTCTTCCTCAATCAAATATTTAGTTACCCATTTTTGGTATTCTTCATCAGTCGGCCAGTCAAAATTAATTACCTCATTCACCTTGGCATTATAAGGTGTGTATTTTACCGCTACCTGATTTGCATCCCTTTCAAAAGATTCCAAAAATGAGTTGGTACGAATGATCTTATCCATACAGCTCACCAACAAGTCATAATCTGATTCATCACAAATTAATTTAATTTGATCATTGATGACCTCACTTGCTTGATCCTGCCACTGCTAGAGTGACCTGATTTTCTCTTGCTCAACAATTATATCAGGTAACAATGTGTTACCCCAATCACTAAAATTCTTCACCACCTCCCTAATCTTCCTACTCAAGTCATCTGGTAAGGTCTAAAAACCTTGCAATGATTTGACTAACACATGAGTAAGATTTAATGCTTGGGGCCTATTATTTATATCAAACCTTGAAGCCTTATACATGACATCCAAATCACTGGCCCTAGGGATCCAATTTTCAATCAATGGTATCACTACCTCTTGATCCCTATCAATATTCTTTATTGCATCTAATAGAAAAGAATATAAAGAATGTATATATAGCAATTTACTATCAACCTTTTCATTTAAATTCCTAAAAACAGCAATAACAATCTCCTTTTACCTTGAGAAAGATCCCTCCTCACTTACCTTTAATGATGTCTGTAATTCATCAATTCTTTGCAAGAGCTGCTTCATTGTAGGATCAACAGAGCACTCTCTTTCTTCAATAATTTCCTCTAAAGAAGGAGTGAGGGAAGGATTCTGACTGGGAGACCCTGGTGTGGAAACAATTGGAGAAGCAGGAGGCACTGACCCTATTGTGGAAGGTAATGTATTGGTCCCTGGAGCACTTGATGTCTCCCCAATCTATTTATACCTAAACCTTTCCACCTCAGTCTGCAACTCAACATTCTTCTACTGCATCTTGTTGTATTCCTCAATCAAAAGGTTATTCTTCTCCATTAGGCTCCTCTTTTTAGCCTCCTCCCTTTCAACAGTCTTTTGGGCCAATTTGACCACATTCATAGTCAAATTAGTGGCCTCAGTGGTTGAGGTCTCTGAAGCTCTCTTTATTATTAATCCTCCTCTAAAATTTGGATTAATATCAAAAACATCTGGTTTTCTCCCTTGTGGGGCCAATACCCAAATTTCCAAGGTTTCATCCTCTTCACTGAAAGCAGAGTCTTGAAATGATGCCTTGACTTCTTCTTTAGAGTCTTGCAAAGGATGCTTGGACTTCAAAATAGCATTAAATGTTATAGCATTTGCAATGTCCCATTCAGGTAGAATCAATACACCATCCTGACTCACCAGTTTTCTTTCTTCTTCAGGAGTGATATTCTTGAATTCTTCTATTAATTCAGCTTTTACCTCCTCATCATTCTCCTAGTCTGACCTGTCAGGTCTTAGTTGTCTTCTCTACCTACATTTATCTTGATATTCTTCAAATTTCATCCTCCATACCAATTGCAAGAATACAGTAGTTTTTACAAATGTATTGCCATCTAGAAACTGTTAACCAATTTTCACTTGCGGTCTCACGCAGGCAGGGTAACCTATGTTTCTGAGTGCTCATAAAGGCCAACTGGAGGAACAATTTCATCCTGGTTACATACCTTCTAACTTGTTTGCTTCTTGTGCAGCTCCAGGGGAAATGATAGTATGTTAATTCGGCACGTGGATTAAATGTGGCTCCCACAAGGGTTGAGCCCAGCATGCAGGTGTTTAGTTTTGGGTGGGTCTTCATCTTGTGTCCTTGCTTTATTTTTTCCTCTCTTCTATTTAGTTTTCTTCGTGCCCTTTTTCCTTTTGTTCTGTCAGAGGCGGGATCGGAACTGAAACCGAACTTGGAACTTTTTTAAAACTTTTAGTTCTTGTTTCTGTTCCGGTTCCGCCCCCGCTGTGTTCCACCCAGGTTTGGTTTTCATTCCAATCCCATTCATGTTTTGGTGTCCTTTGGTCTTTATTTTTGTGTTCCTTGGGTTTTCTTTTCCTTAGGCACTTTTCTTTGTTTTATCGGGGGTAGGATCAGAACAAAATCCAAACTTGGAACTTTTTCAAAAGTTTTTGTTCCTATTTCTGTTCCGGTTCCAATCCTGGTTCCGCCCTTCTTTGCTTTGCTTTTTCGCTGCCGGTGGTCGGGCAATGTCTCCTCCTCTTTGTTCTTCCTTATGTTTTTCTTTCTTCCTTCGTGCCTTTGTTTTACCAGGGGCGGGATCGGAATGAAATCCAAACTTGAAACTTTGGAAAAGTTTCAGGTCCGGACTTGGTTCTGGTTCCGGTTCTGCCTTGGTCCCCCCCGCTAGTTTTGAAAGGACTTTGCAAAAGGTTTGGTCTCACCATAACATCTCACCGATAGCGATAAATCTGGTTCTGGCTCTGGTCCCGTTTTGATTCTCATCCCGAATCTAACTCCGCCGAAGGATCCAAACTCGGGAAACATTGAAGGTGCTCGTCGTGATGTCTTGCCGACCTAATAGGGTCTTGCCAAGATGAAGTGACCTCGCCAAGAGAGTTAGACATTGGTTTGACATCTGGCTGATAGGGTGAAGTCTCGCCGAAGGAGTTGCACTCGCAGACAGAAGGGTCGGTCGGTATAATCTCTCACCGACCGTAGAAGGTCTCACCGACACAAGGTTTGAGCTTGGGAGGAATGGAAGGGGTCGGTGTAATGTCTTAAAGACAACCGATGGTCTTGCCGATGGTTGTAAACCTTCGGTGTGACTAATGGAACCTGCCATGATGTCTTGCCAATAGAGGAAAGTCTCCCCGATAGTTATTCACCAGGCCATCATCGGAGAGAAAGTTTTACATTCGCCATGAGGTCTGGTCGAATGAGGAGGATCCTACCGACAAAGGGGTGCCTTCGGTATAATATTTTGAGTTCAGGGAGATGTCTCCCCGACCCAATAGTCTCGCCGACTGTGGTGCACATAGAGGGTAAGCTCTCACCGAAACAAGATAGCTTCAACAAGAAGTCTCGCCGACCCGATGGGGTCTTACCAAAATGAAGCTTGGGGAGAGGCAGGGAGCTTGCTATGGGGTCCTGCCAAAAGAATTGTGTCTTGCCGATAGCGATCAACTTGCCCACGGAAGAGGGGATATCGGTATGACTAATGGAGCCCGTTGTGACATCTTACCGACAAGCGTTTGTCTTGCCGAATGCTGTTGAAGGGCATGATCACATCGGGGAGACACGATTAGTGTCTCACCAACATGCGATGTTGTTCAAGGGACCCTTTGACCATCTGGAATCTACAGGGCATGAGTTCGACCAATCAGAGGGCACTAGGGCAAATGACGGGTAGTTTGACTGATTGACTTTCCCGTAAAGAATGATCGACAGAATGTGCGCGACATGGGTCGGCTTGATAAAGCAATGATGTTTGAATCTGACAGGGTAAATCTGATGCTGCTTCTCGAAGGGGGTCAACTTGTTGAAAGATCTAGAGCAAGAAGAAAGCCAAAGAAGAAGAGGTCGCGAGTCATGATAACAATTGGAGCATCGGCTGGTAAAAATGGGTCGACATTAATGACCATGTCATAGAGCATTCAAAGCAACTCTGATGAAGCTCTCAAGGTTGGACATGAGGGCTGGGAATTAATGTGATGGATGTAAAAGATCTGAAGGCCATTCCTACGAGCGAGCTTTCACCGACATGAACAGGGTAGGCACATTTAATGCCTCATTGACTTTATTCCAAGCGCTTCTAGGGACGACGGGTGCAGGCACTGACTCATTTTTGTAAACCCTAGGGTGGGGGCTAACACTCTTTGGTATATATGGCATTTTTTCCTCTTTGTAAAGCAGTTCTTAGTGGAGAGACTGCCCAAGAAGCATTATCTAAACTTTGTAACTCATTTTTTGAAAAATTCTACAGATCTGTAACACAGACACTCCTTATTTTCTCAATAGAAAGTCATTTCCTTCATAGATTTTCTTTGTTGTTTTAGTGACTAGTTGTGAGTTACATGATAAGATTCAGTGTGATCCTCTATTTTATCAGATTCCTTCAATACTAGATGCAAAGGATATTATGTCATAGTGCAGGTTTATGTTAGTGATCTCTTTCTATTGTGTTTATATCTGTGAAAACATCTTTTTTTCCTTGTGTTAAGTATTAGAACAGTCGGAACCTTACATAGACTCATTTTTATAAACATAAATTTTTGTATTGTGAGATTGTTTAGCTTTATTGAGATTTTCTATGAGTTTTTTGCAGTATTGTCATATATTTATCTTTGGTGTATCACTTGTTAGTGATAGGTTTAAAATTTCAAGTATATCCTTCTTACTCTTTTCCTTTTCGTTTCTTTAGCTTTTCTTAAGTTATCTTAATGGGAACCAGCCCATAATTTGGAGGTTCACTTCATTCCTAGGTCACCCAAAACCTCGAAGTGTTCCCATGTGTCAATAGGTCGCTACAGTTAATAGCTTAGCAAGGGTGCAACTTTATTTGACAACAGAAACTCCTTGCATGCTTCCATTCTTGTATCTTGTACACTTTTACCTTTCATATCTAAATCAGATAAAACCAATTCAGTTGGTCTAGGAGGGGAAGGCATACCAACCTGCATGTCATGATCAATAACAATAATCTCATCCATCAAATTCTCATGTGGTTGATCAATTCTTTCCCTTTTAGGGCTTGGCTCTGATGGTGGTGATGGGGGACTATCTTCTGGTGATGATTCTAAATCAATGATTTTAATTGCCCAGGCACTTTGAATTTTGGACCTGGTTGTAAAGGCAACTTCATTATTTGCTTTCCTTTTCTATCCACTTCTTCTTCATCACTACTGCTATCCTTTTTCCTCCTGTAAATGGGCCACTTTTCTGTAGGCTGATACGTTGGCCTTGTTTTAATTAGCCTAGCACCTTGTTCTGGTACACCCAAACTCAATTCTAAGTTTATCTTCTTGGTTCTCAAGGTGCCCATAATCTCTTTGAAGTTCTCCATCAGAAAATCAATTTTCTTATGATGGGGACTGAACTGCAACAATGGATCATATTTCGGATCCATTTTGTGCACAATATCTAATAGCTTATCATAAGCTATCCATTTCTCCTTGTTCAACTCATGCCTATTTATATCAAATTCATTTCTGATCAAATCCTCAAGAAAGTTGAACTCATACACAAACTTGCTATCCTTTATTCTTTGTCTGAAAAGGGAAAAGAAGCTCTTAGGATCATGCTGCCACTTTGGACCACACCTCAAATGATAATCCTCAAATAATTTCTCAAAATTCACCCACCCTCCTTTTGAAAAGGAAAAATCAAATACCACTGTATAATCAAGGGAAAATGTTCCCTTACCCCTCCCAGTGAGGTTGTCCTCATGGATACAACCTATTTGCCACATAACTTCTACAAACCCCACTCTTGGTGTCACATTGTATGGCAGTATATGAGGGGCTCCTTGAAAACTGTATACTCTCAAAATAGTGCTGACTTGGTATGGGATAATGTCACCCTTGTTATGGTAAACTTTTAATTTTGGCTTCCTCCCCTTTGGCCTGAGGAAATCATGTAATTCCTCAGAAATCCTAGGTACATTCACCATCAATCTAGCCCTTAATTTGGAAGCAAAACAATTATCAAATTACACATAACTAGTGCTTTCCTTATTATAAGATAAATCTGTAGCCCATATCTATACTTTCAATCTTTCTCCATCAACTGATTTCCTTAATTTCATCTTCTCAGAGAAGAAGTCAACATTCTTGAACAAGAGCATATGCATCAGTATAGAATACCAAAATAATTAAGTGCCAGTATCATTTTTCTACAGCTTTGACAGCCCTTCATGTATCCTCTCAACCAAGAAAGAAGCAAATTCATAGGTCACAAAGAAGTTAGGGTGTTGTATTTGCACCCCCATGAACATATATGCAATGGGAATCACCGCACCAGGACTGAAGCCCAAAATCTGACACAATGAATAGAAAGTGACCAGGAAATGATTTGCAAAACAATTTAATCTGAAAGGTTCTTGGTCACTGGGGCTGATATGAAATCTCGAACCTCCTGCCCTAGCCAGATGAGGTGGAAGCAATTTAGCTCTAAAAGGAGATTTCAACTTTGCATATTCCTACTTCATTTCCTCAAGGTTAATAGGAATGAAATCATCACTTGGTTCACTCAAGTCAAAAATATTTTGTACCTCCTCTTTGTTAATGCTTAATAAAACCCTTCCATCGTTATCCCTAATTACCCGTGTGACAGGGTCATATCTTGTAGCTACTGCACTAAGCAAGTCTACATCAGGGAATACATTTGCTACCACTAGCTTCCCCATATCATACATCCATCCATTTGAAAAAGGGTGAGGAAAATTCCTCTGTCCATACCACAATCTGAACATTTCCAAACTTGTGAGGGGAACCCTAGCATTGGCTATGTTGGAGCAATTATATACTAACCCTTCCCCCAAGATTTTCCCTCACATTAGAACCAATCCCTTCTTTCTATCATTCGTTGACAAGGGGAATTGATCCAGGAAATCATCATACAGGTTTCTTCTTAAATAGTCAACTTGGCCAAAATGTTGCTTTGGTGGTGCCATCTCGGACAAACTAGGGCTTCTTTACAACATCACACTTCAAATAGCTAGGACTAACCAGAGATATAAAATTACAGAAAAAAATACCACAATTTCTCATGATTTTAAATAAACTATAGCCTTAAAACATTTATCAACAATCCCTATGGTACGTACAACAAATCTTTTCCCAAATTCAAGTGCAGAATAACTGGGAGGCACATAAATTAACTCACGGATTTGTTCGCAGAAATCCCAAATTCTGGTTGCAAAGACTCACAATTTCACTTTCGGCTATGAAACTGCTCTGCAAAATATTTGAATGCCTTGTGATACACATAAAGCAGGAGAATTTATTTTATTTCAATCAAATCAGTAAGTGTCTCATCTGCTATTAAAGCTCGCTCGCGCGCTACATGAACGACTCCAACCATATTTGATGCAAATTTAAATCTTAGTTGTCGATCCTTTAGTTTGATCAAACCATCAAATGGCTACCTTCAAAACAGGCTGACACAATTGCCAACATGGAAATAAGGGGCCCACCATACCATACGCTACCATGGAAGTCCACATGGCGGTTTCCTGCGATATCGCAATCGGTAAAGATCCCGCAACTTCCGATCATGCGATGGCGAAAAACTGTAAATCTTGAACATCAATGATCTCGTTCCTTCAACACAGTTGCCAACCTTATCATTAAGCCTCGAGAAACTTTTCCATCAAGATTATAACATACCCGTTGATTTAAAACATGTGCGTCTCAAGAACACTTTAGTAACCCGCCTTTTAATGTATTAAGGCCGGATTAAATTATCATAGTATTTCCTTTATTCTTTCAGCTTCATCAAATGAGACACGTGGTGCCCACCCATGATATTGCAATCAGTAACAACCTTGTAACTTTCGATCACACGATGGTGGGTAGCTGTTGAGATTTGATGATAAATGATCGACGATCAATCAAACCTATCTCCCTCGGCCACGCCAAAAAGGACACGTGGCACCCGCCCGTGATATCATGATCAATAAAGATCCTGCAATTCCTGATCATGCAATGGTGGACAACCATTGATATCTGAAGGAAATTGATCAACAGTAGCATGAATTTCATCCTTTTGCAAAATAAAACAGTCATTAAAAGGACAAGGGGACATTACTAGGTAGACGGTAAACAACACCATAAATTGTTCTTAAATGACGAAACACAAGGCCAACCAAGACTTAGAAAAATAAAACCCATGGAGGAAAGAAAAATTAAGACCAAAGGGACCAAGCCTTAGATGAAACAATGGGAAATAAGTCATTTAAAAACCCCTCAAAATTAAGAGTGAAATAGATCCCGACCAATGCGTAAAATAAACATAAGGGTTTTACACGAAGAGAAAGCTAAAACCTCAACCCTTAGAAATTTTCCAACACCATGAAAGACCAATGACATAAGGTAGGGCATGAGTGAATAACAAGGAGAAAAAATTTGAAGTTCCATCACAAAATTTGACTCTACTTTAAAACATTGGAAGTTAGGGTCCTACCTTCCACGATGCCACTTATATGCCTTTACATATGGGTGTAGGTCATCCTTCCAACCCGCAATTCCCGAATTCACTTCTTCTCAAGGTTTGACAAACTTAACCTTTTTGGGAGTTGGTTTCAAACCTTATTTCGGTCTCATATTCATCAAACTATTTTAGGAAAAAACCCTAGGTTGAATTTGTGAACACTAAAGCCACCTTAGTGAAGAGATTTGTGATTTCGCTTTGCCTCCTTGATTTGTGCTAAGGTATTCAGTACTGGGTATTGCTAAAGCCTGAAGCCTTAAGATATCAAAATTATCCTTTTGGTTTTTCTCTCTTTTTGTTAAAAGGGCATTCAAAACAGGGAATTTCTGAAGCTTGGCGTCTGACATTTTCAGACTTAGACCTTCCTATCTCCTTTCAGTCAAGGCATTTAGCAAATGGTATGATTGAAGTCCAATGCTTGAAACCTAATTCGAACTTCACTCTTTCGATCTTATTTTCCTTGTGGCTTTCAGTATAGGGTACAACTGAAGCCCTATGTCCGACTTGTAAGTAGACTTCACCTTTTTCAATCCTATTCTCCTCAAGGCATTTAGAAAAGAGTATTGTCAATGTGCGATGTCCATCACCCTTTTGGACTTTACTCCAACTTACTTCATACTTGTCATTATGTTAAGGAGTAAGCCTTAAGGCCAATCTTTGATGCCCGACAAGTAAGACTTGAGCCTTAATGTCGATATCTCACACCATCTCGAACTTAACCTATTCCTTCTTCATTTATTTCAAGTATTCGATATAAGGCATGGATGAAGCCTAAAGTTTGATCTCTTGCAACAAAAATTAAGCCTCAAGTTCAAAGCTCGAAGCCCAATCAGACTTAGCTAAAAATGACTAACTCTTTTTTTCTTTAACAAGTGATATAAGGTAAGCCTGAGGTTTGAAGTTCAAACTTTTAGAACTCTCTAAGGCTTGTTGTAATGACACCCTAAGGCCAATGAATCCTTCTTCCTAGCATCCTTATGAATCCCTTTTGACCTCAAACAACTTGTCATCTAATATCACTTAGATCTTCTGCTGACCTTAAAGAGGTGTCCCTTTTGACATAAATTAAACCCATTTCCAACACCCTCTCCTTTGACATCCATATGATGCCCTTGTGACACTAATGACAATCAAATTTCCAACGTGCTATTATTCTAATCAAAGCTAGGTTTAGACATCCCTATCATATTAACTCACTATTAACATCTCCTAGCTAAAACTAGGGATATAATGTCCTAATCTAAGTGCAAATCATAATTCATTGATATGTCACCACATCAATAGTAGTATAGACTCTAAACTCTTCATCTTTCCTTATTTACTTGCTCCCTTATTTTCTTTAAGTTAAGTAGTGCTATAGGGATCAAATATATACCTGTTGTATTTACTAAAACCTCTAAGGCTCCTTTAATGACATTAGTCATAATACTTGATATGAGGAACCTCAAGTGAATACTATAGTAGACATTCAAAATCAACATGAGTCAAATGATAAGAAAGGAGCTTTATTACAAGGGAACCTTAGCAATAGTATAGCATGACAAATTATAGTATCTATCCATGTAGATCTAGTCACATACCTTAATAAAAACATTCAGATAAGAATTTAACTAATCTTCTCTTAGAATAAAATGACTAATAGTACTATGGAACTCAAACACAACTGGGTCCTATATCATCTAAATGATGCACCCTTAATCCACATAGCAATGTAGTATAAGTTTAGAATAAAAGGCTATGACATTGATATAAAGGGAGGGGCCTTACATCCTCCCCCCCTTGTACAGACTTCCTCCTAGAAGTATTTCAAGGTTGCAACTTAATAGCATCATAGTAACACTCAAGAAATGGATTAGCCATCCTAATAATCCAATTTCCATGATGAAGGAAATCAAAACATTAAATTAGGAGCATGCATTTTTTTTTCACATTGAACCAAAGAAATATTTACACAAATTCACACAACTCTATACAGTAGTGCATAAATCATAGAATAGTAGTCACAATGATCAACAATTTCTCAAACAATGATCCAGAGCGAAGCCTATGATGTGTAGACACTTACAACTAATCATAGCAACTATACATTCAATGCAATCTTCTTGTATGATCCACCTCTTCTCAATTTGATCTACATTTTTTTCCCTCTCTCCCCATTTGCTCTATCTCCTTTAGCTTACCTAGCTTACTTTCACATTAATGGTGGCATCTATTTCCTTCATTTCTATGCAAGAATTTTTCCTCCAATTGACATATTTATTTTTATTCCCTAGGTCCATTCGCTTAGCAACTAACACAATATAACCTTTGAATGTAGGCCATCAATCTTGAATTTCATGCCATGAACTAATGCATCACAATTACCTAACTTGCTTTAAATCTCCATTGTTTGATTTGACATTTATTGCACTTCAACTGACACAATTTTTAATGTGGTTGTTGTACCTTGATGATTCACAATGAGGAGGTGAATCCATTGAGGTAATCATCATTTTCCATGTGTCACCAAGTTGTTGGCCTTCGTGGGTCAACCAAAGTCAATTCAAGTCCCTCACAATATAACAAATTGCTACCAACATTCCTGTTAGTCGAGAGTCAGGGATCGCTAACCCCCCTTACCTTATGCCAAAATAGCTTTGGCATACTTCAAAAGACATGTCTAATTTCCTAATTCTAAAGCTTATTATGACCTATCAGGTTTTGGCCATCGACATTACCCATTACCTTCTACCTATCCTTCTCTATCGCAACCCATTGTGTGAACCCAAGTTGAATCATCGAACTGTGAACTCTGACTCTGCTTTAAATTGTCGGAAGTCAGGGTCATACCTTCCATGATGCCACTTATATGCCTTGGTGTAGGCCATCCTTCCAGCCTATAATTCCCGAATTCACTTCTTTTCAAGCATCAAAAAACTTAACCTTTTTGGGAGTTGGCTTCAGACCTTATTTCCATATCATATTCATCAAACTATTTTAGGCAAAATCCCTAGGTTGAATTTGCGAACACCAAAGCCACCTCAGTGAAGAGATTCAAGGTTTCACTTTTCCTCCTTGCTTTGTGCTAAGGTTTTTGATATTGGGTATTGTCGAAGCCTAGAGCCCAAAGATATTAGACTTATCCTTTTGGGTTTTCTTTCTTTTTGTTAAGGGCATTCGACAAAGGGAATTGTCGAAGCTCAACGTTTGATGTTTTGGACTTAGACCCTCCCATCTCCTTCTTTCAATCAAGGAATTCAACAAATGGTATGACTGAAGTCCGATGCTCGACACCTAACTCATAATTCACTCTTTCGATCTTATTTTCCTTGTGGCTTTTGGTATAGGGTATGACCAAAGATTGATGTCTGACTCATAAGAAAACTTCACCTTTTTCAATCTTCTTCTCCTCAAGGAATTTGGTAAAGAATATTGTTGATGCCCAATGTTCGACACCCTTTCAGAATTTACTCCAAATTACTTCATACTTGTCATTATGTTAAGGAGTAAGCCTTAGGCCCAATCTCTGATGACTGACAAGTAAGATTTAAGCCTTAACGTTGATGTCTCACACCATCTCAGGCTTAGCCCGTTCCTTTGTCATTTCTTTTAGGTATTCGATATAAGGCATGGATGAAGCCCGCAGTTTGATCTCTTGCAACAGAGAGTAAGCCTCAAGTTTGGAGCTTGAAGCCCAATTGGACTTAGCTAAAAATGATTATCTCTTTTCTTCTTTAACAAGCAATATAAGGTAAGCTCGAGGTCTACAATGTAAACTTTTGGAACTCTCCAAGGCTTGTTGTAATGAGACCCTAAGGCCAATGAATCCTTCTTCCTAACATCCTTATGAAGCCCTTTTGACCTCAAACAACAACTCCTCATCTGATATCACTTAGATCTTCTATTGACCTTAAAGAGGTGTCCCTTTTGACATCAATCAAACCCATTTCCAACACTATCTCCTTTGACATCCATATGAGGCCCTTGTGACATTAATGACAATCATATTTCCAACATGTTATTATTCTAATCAAAGCTAGGTTCAGACATCCCTACCATATTAGCTCACTATTAACATCTCCTAGCTAAAAGTAGGGGTATGATGTCCTAATCCAAGTGCAAATCATAATTCATTGATATGTCACCACCTCAATAGCAACATAGAATCTAAACTCTTCATCTTTCCTTATTTACTTTCTATCTTATTTTCTCTAATTTAAGCAATGCTATAGGGATCAAATCTATACTTGCTATATTTACTAAAACCTTTAAGGCTCCTTTAGCAACTTTAGTCATAATACTTTATATGAGGAACCTCAAGTGAATACTATAGGAGACATTCAAAATCTACATGAGTCAAATGATAAGAAAGGAGCTTTATTACAAGGGAACCTCAACAACACAGTATAGCATGAGAAATTATAGTATCTATCCATGTATATCTAGTCCCATACCTTAATAGAAGCATTCACATAAGAATTTAACTAGTCTTATCTTAGAATCAAATAACTAACAATGCAATGGCACTCAAACACAGTTGGGTCTTGTATCATCTAAATGATGCACCCTTAATCCACACAACAACGTAGTATAAGTTTAGAATAAAAGACTATGACACTGATATAAAGGGAGGGTCCTTATAGAAAGAAAAATATAAAAAAAGGAAGAATGAAAGACAAAGATAAAAAGAAAAGGAGTGAAATAAATAAATAAAAAGAGAAAGAGTTAAAAATATAGAGAAAATGAAAAAATGTGGGTGAAGTATAGTGGATGAAAGAAAGAGATATACAAAGGTAAAAGAAAGAAAACAAGGCTAGAAAGAGTGAAAAAAGAGAAAAAGATAAAATTATCCAGAATGATTATAAATGGAGAAATAAGAAAGAGAAGTTGATAAAATAAGGAGAGAAAAATAGAGATATAGATAAAGAGACAGTAGAAAGATAAATAAAAAGAATTCAAAAAAAAGGAAAAATAAAATGATAAAAAAAGCATGACAAAGAGAGATCCGTTGATGATATCTATAAAGTAAATCAATATGAATTAAAAAAAGAGGAAACCGAGGTACAAAGAGACAATGATATGAACTAAGAAAAATAATAGAGAAAGAAAAAGTAGATTAAAGGATGGAAAAAAATATAAATAAAGTAAACGGGAGAAAAAGATTATGAAAGATATAGTGAGAAAAAAAGGAATGTATGAGAGATAAATAAAGATCCGTCGTGAAATACATTTAGACAATTAAATAAATACAAAAAGAGATCAAAAGAAAAAGAATAATATAAAGAGAAATTAAAAATAGAAAGAAAGAAAAATGAAAGTAGAGAAAAATACAATTAAGACCTATAGGGAAGAAGAGAAGAAAGAAGATAAAGGAAAAATAGATAAAAGGAAGCCCACATAGGTATCGTAGTTGGCTTGAGTTTTGGGTTTGCTCCCTAAGGTCTTGGGATCAACTTCGAGGCCCGGTCTTACCCGATCCATATGGCTTGCAAGTAGTTGTGTGCATCCCCAGAGGACTAGTTTCACCTCAGCTCACCCCTCTTGGTCCCTAACTTGGAAATAAGTAAGACCAAGGCAAGGTTGGTCAACAAAAAAAAGAAAAAAGAAGGAAAATAACACAAAGTCAAAATGAATTATAGAAAGAAATAAATGTCAGAAACAAAGAAAGAAAGAAGGGTGAATTAAAAGATTAAAATGGGTAATTTTGATCTGAAAATAATAATTGTACTTGGGGTAAAAATTTGAAGTACTTATAGATATACTATTTGCATGGTGTAAAAAATATGAAATGTAAGATCTTATTTCTAGTTTTCAAATACACAATTTACTCCTAGGTGATAAATATTGATAAGTAAAGAATGTATAAAAGTCACATTTTTTCAATTTTCATGGAGGAAAAAACATACATATGAACACATTGCCCAAGGACTAGTAAATGAATGTATTTTTTAGAATCTCTTTGTGAACTTAGATATATATATATTTATAATTAATTAGTTATTTAATAGGATTAAAGTAAAAATTTCAAATCCCTTGTGCAAGGCCACCTAACTTGACCTAAAACTATCCTATTATATTTTTCAAAATATGTAAAGCATGATGTGACCTATATAATTTTTTAAAATGTAGATTTGTGTAAGGTCCCATCTTACCTCTTTTCATTGCAATGCTCTTGTTCGAGCACAGGCAGATAGCAAAGGTTGCAAATTTTTACTTCAAATTTTAAATTTGTTAACTACATTCTTAAGTTTTAAAGACCCTTTTGAACAGATCTATCATGCAGATTTCTGTGTTTCTAATTAATTTTTACTCTGTGTTCCCAATTTCTCATGCTAACATTGTATGCGGGATTCTAGTTTTTACACCTGCAAAGTGGATTCACTTTGAAATATTATGAGGTCTTTTTAACATATTCATTTTGTGCTTATCCTGTAATCCTTATATTTTAATGATATGTAACATTTTTTCTGACATTCTAAACAATTCAAATACCCTTCCTAAGCATCCATATTTGGCATATATTTCTATCAGCTTAGACATTGGTAAGAACAACACTTGTTGCATTTTCTTAATAGTTTCAATAAGCCCATAGTGTGGATGCATAGTAATCGTCAATGGGTGTACAGTTCTTTATGGCATTTAAAACATTTCACTTGTTTTCCCTGCATTCCCATGCCGTGTTTTCTTAATGGCTATAAAAGCCCTTTCAACATATCCATTTTATGTATATCTTGTTAGCCGATAGGCTATATATAGTGTGAGGTTTCAGCCTAAAACCTGTCTCACACCCTCAAACAACTGGTTGATTGTCGTTAAACAGGAAATGGTTGACTGTTTTTGGTCGCCATTAGATTGAATTCGATATAGCGGACTTGGAGTCCGGCAGGCAGACGACAGCTGGAGCACTTTTACGTGGAGGAACTCACATTTATGAGACTCATTAATGTCTTGTTTGAATGTGCAGCAATAAATTTTGTACAAATGCATTGAACCTGAGATCAGAGATCAAATCAGATTTACTCTGATGAAATCGGATTCTGTTGAAATTCAATAAATTGTTTGATTCAGAATTAGATTGCGAAGAGAATGTATAGGGTCACATTCTGAAGAAAGAAATTGGAAGTAGAAGATGAGGTTCCTATTCGAATCCCCTGCCTCTGAAAATGGCTTCTGCTGAAATTGAGTTCTGTTGCTTTGTAGGCGGGCTTGCCTGGGCCACTATGACTGCAGCCTTCATGACACCTTCAGTCTATTTGGCGAAGTTCTGGAGTCCAAGATTGTACGTGACTGCGAAACTGGAAGGTCTCGTGGATTTGGCTTCGTGACCTTCAGCGATGAGTGGTTTGAGGCAATGGCAATGGCCAAGAATTACATAATCATTAATAGCACTAAGAATGCTTCTGAAAAATCTGTGACCGAAAGTTGATAACATCAATGTTTGGAATCATAATTTATGATACTTCTCTTGGATTTATGTTTTCAAGCTCAGCTTACCATGGAAAATTGAGTAAATTGAGAATTTGGATTACAGTAGTTGATTTACACTATTATGAGTCCTCTCTTCTCTCATATTTTTATTTTTGCAGAAGGAATAAGAGAGATTTTTTGTATTTTGAGAGAAAAACATCGCTGTTTTATTCCCTTAAATTTGTCTGAAGAGAGTTCTAGACGTTAGCTCTCAAAAGTTAGCAGATAAGAGCGGATATCAATAAAAATATTATTTTATGGTTGTTCTTTCTAAGTTTATTGAATAGAATCTTATTTTGAGCTGATAAGTGACTACCTTGCCAAAGAAATCCATTGTCGCCATTTCTTGGTGTCTTGGCCAATAAGATTTATCCTGTAATTATTGCTCTAAGTAGCTTTTCGCTACCTATATGAACATGCATTTTTCAAGCAAGCACAAAATAATAGAGCACAACATGACCTAGACATAGATGTAACAAAGCACTAAACCCATGCTCTGGGTTCATGCAAGACAGAACAAATAGCAAACCCTAGTAGTCTGTTGTTATCTATATGAACAAATAACGATACACATTGCCGAAGAGCCTTGTTTGCTCTGATGATAAAGAACCCATATCAATCCTTTGGTTAAGGACCCCTATCTGGCGCATGTGTAAAAGAATAAAAGTGGGTACCTTGCCAAAGCTCCTAGTCAGGCCAATAAAAATCCCATATCTGCTAGATGTATGAATCAATAACATGTGAAAATGACACCGAGCTCAAAAACTTAGATTAGTCTTTTGGTTCAGCAGCCATATCTGCATGTGGATAAATAACAAGGAAAATTGGTACCTTGCTGAAAACCGCAGTTTGGTTTTTTGGTTAAGGACACATATCTAAAAGTTTAGTTCTTGTGAATATAGAAAATGAAAATCATAGTCTAGTTTGAGCACAGGTTGGAAATTGAATTAGACGTTCATTTGCTTTCAAAATAGCTGAATAAATTTTCATTTTCCTGATTTTTAATCATATCCTTTATATCCAAGTAAAACATAATACAATGGAATATGGCAGGGACTAATCTTGGTGACTCTATCAACCTCTCTCAGGAGTCTCAAATCCTCATCATGCAATGATAATTCTGAGTCTTGCTCTGAAGCATCATATTCCAATATTGTATTTTTTTGCTTCTCACTTTACTTGGTTGCTTTGGGACAAGGGGGTCACAAGCCATGCCTACAAGCCTTTGGTGCAGATCAATTTGATGATGTGGACCCAAAAGAGAAGAAGCACAAAAGTTCATTTTTTAACTGGTGGTATTTTGGTACTTGCTTGGGAACACTTTCAGGGTACACTGTGCTCACGTACATCCAAGATAATGTTGGATGGGGTGTGGGATTTGGCATTCCTGTCGTTACCATGGCAATGACACTTGTGTTTTTGTGTGGGACAAGGTTTTACAGAAACAAACTGCCTAGTGGAAGCCCTCTCACTTGAGTCATCCATGTGTTTGTTGCAGCATTCTTTAAACGGAATAACTGTATTCCTTTTGGAGAACAAAATCAATTGGCTTCTATTCAAGAAGTACAGGTTCTAACAGAATCAAGAAGACAAATGCAAACACACAAGTCCAGGTAGGCACTCCACTGTACTACTTGCTGTAAATTTAGGGCTATTGCATTTAAGCAGAATGCTACTTTAGAGTTCAGTCTCAAATAATTGCAACATAAATTGTTTTTTTTGTTTTCCAACTGGGGAATGGACCAACGGGCCATGGTTTACTGATAAGGCTGAAGGGAGTTTCAAGAGCTGATTGAAAAATTAAATGATAATTAAAATTCACAGTTTGAAACATTGCAAAGGAAACTCTTTTAAGCACATCAATCCAAGAACTTGTACATTCCAATCATTTCTAGTTTCACAATGATTTCTGAAGTGTGATAAGCACATTTGTTGAACACCATTTTCCTATTTTCATTACAAAAAATTTACAAGCAAAATTTGTTCATGGCGAATCAATCTAGCAAGGCACCTTATGTTCATGGGTTTATTATGCCCATTCAGAGACACATCTGCCAACCAAACTATAAGTGGATGCTTAGCTGTTTTGAAGCTATCAATTTTCCATTGAGACCTTTGCTGCACAAACATCATTTCCTAAATGACCTATCAATTGATCTCATACAGTACACAAGTGTATGCAAAAATAGACCAATTTTTTTTCCAAAGTAACCTTCACACCTCTTTGGCATACCCATTGCACACCAAATTAGATGTTGGAAATTTTGGACTCAATTCGGACTATATGTATTGTAACTATTGTTCATTTTAAAGCATTAGCCAAGTACTTATGCATGATATAGTTGTATGTAGAAACTATAATTCCATAAAATTGTATGTATAGCTCTACTATGTGTGTAATATGGTGGCTCCTTGTTTCTATTTTAAGATGGCTATACAATTGATCAATGCTTGAAAGCAAGTGTTAAGTATGTGTATTCCCGATAAAGGTGGACCATCGATTTCAAGTTCACTGTTAGCTTGGTTGTGAGGTCATAAGCTACGAATTCAATTTTTATTTTTTTTATAATGTAAATAGAAAAATGATGGTCTTGTTGCAATCTACATTTAAATGGATTATCTCACAAGCAGTGTTGGATATGTTAATTGACCCAACTATCGATACTAAATCTGTCTTACAGGGAGTGTTCATCTAAAATGATGCCGTCATTTATCATGTAAAATCATTTCATTAGTTTTGGAAAGAGTGGGAACAACATGATTAAAATTGATGGAAAGGAGTAAGAGTCTCAAGCTTGGCAAAAAGTTGCGATTTTTTTTGACTCAGACTAAGACTGGGTGGAACAACTCAGCCAAAAAATTTAAAAATTATGATATATGATTTTTTTTTATGGGATTTAAAAAAAATTCAACCTGATTTTCTATTTTTTGAGTCTTGGTTGTGTCTGAGTCCCTAATAGACTATCTCACAGGGTTTACCAAATCTAATCCACGAACTCGAATGCACTTTACCCTAGAATTTGTATGGAATAGGGCTAAGGATTTTTTAATTAAAATACATTTTTTTAAAAGTGAGGCTAAGGTTAAATTGTAAAAAGTATTTGTAATTATAAGACTATGAAATTCTTGTGATCTTGAAACAAAGGAAAAATTAAAAACCACCAAATAAACATAAAAAAACAAACTAAATATTTGTCAACAAAATGATATTTTTTTACGGCAAGAACAAAAGAATTCGTAATTTCATACCGGCCTGAGCTAGGGGCAGAGACTTTGATGACAATTTTGATGATGACACTTCCAGCACATTACCACTCCCATTCTTTGCCCCCTCTTTTCCTTTCGCAATAGTCGTAACATTCAAAACCACCGTCAGGTCGCCATTATCGTCATCACCTAACAGATCGAACGGATTCACCATCGCCATTAAACTTGCAAAATCTCTCTCAGAACCCTAGCGACAATATTCCCAATATCACCTCCTCTCTGTCAATGGGTAGAATATTCCATGATTCTTCAGAGCATTCGAAATAAATTGTGTCCTGCTGTCAACGATGCCAAAAAGGAAAAATGGGCAGAGTTTGTAGGAAACCCTACCAAAGTAGAAATTGCTTAAAAGCAAGACAAACGAAAACCAATCTCCCTATAGCTACTACTTCAATCTATTCACAATAAACAAAAAGTAGATCTAAGAATATCAAAATTTAAAAGGAGATATATGAGGTCTTGCAATCAGAGAATGTAGAGATTCCAGAAGGCTTGACAGTTCCAAACACATTTGAGAGTTTTGTTGCAAGCTGGAATGGCATGTCCAAATGTGAACTACATCCAAAATTTTCAAATTATTTTCCCTACCTAATTGAACTAGCAGCTGACCATAAATGGCATTACTGTCTGAGATGAACTACATGACATATTTGCTACCATTATTAGTAGAAATGGGAGTAGGGGTGGAGGATTTCCCAGTAAGCAGGCCTTTGGCACCTTTTCCTATAACCATTGTCTCTCTTTTAGATGGTTTCTATTTATACCCTGGAAATAAACATCCACTTAAAGCACAAATCCCATCCATTAGAACTATAGAGCCACAATTGTAGAGCTTAACTCAGACGAGATCACGACACCACATCTAAAGAGGATTGGTAAGAGAGATTGTGTCTGTTTTGCAATACCTAGTGGTAGAATTAAAATTGTAATACAACATGCATTGGTCTAGGCCAACTAAGTCCCCACCTTAGGGTTAAATCCATGCCTTTACTCTTTGAAGAGGCAATACTTGCAGAAACAAGGGAGTTTGCAATCCAAATTAGTAACAAAATGTCTATCCTCTAAAAAGATGTTGTCCTGCATTGAATTTGAACTTGTTGCTCATGTTTTACTATTTGAAGTGACCTCGCATTTGAAAAAAATGAATCGCACTTAATATTAAAATCTTGAATAAAATCATATTCCCATCACACGCGTGAAATTTGCTTTTCATTTATTGCACGAATAGATTGAAGCAGCAGTGGGATTGCGAACATTGTAGCTTCTTCGAATCTGGCTTGACTTCTAGTCAAAACGTGAGCTAGCCCATCTTGATCATCGACACAACAAAGTTGTCCAAGAACAAACATTGGTTCTTTGCAAAGCTTTTCATAATGTCACAAGTTCGGGAGTCAATGATCTCTTCCTTGAGACTCTTCATCACATCCGCTCTTCCTTTGCATCTTCTAGAATGTGCATATGCTCCTCTACTTCAAGGGAAAGCCAACAAAATCGTTTGTAGAGAGAAGTCTTTTGATTCACTTTTTTCTTCATTGCTGCAGTTAAAAGTGGCTAAAAAAACAATCAAAGCGAAAAATGATGAAAGGACATTCTTAATTTATTTTTGTGTGCACCAATGTATATTATTGTGTTTATATTGATATATTGTATATATAATAAGATTGTATATATTTTAAACTACACTTTCCATGTTTACTTCTATATATTTTTCTATCGGCATAACCCTTGCACCCCCTCTAGTGCAAGTGCTAGTAATCATCACTATCAATGAATTCGGTATTTTTTTTTGTACACCCAATATATACCTCCATATACTACTTATTTATTTATTGCAGTATTTGTAATTACAACACCTTGTGCAAAGGTGCCCATTTTAGTGTAGGCATAGATTAATTGGCAACAATTGTGTATCTGGAATTTTTTTAAGCAATCACAGTGTTTTAAAAGGCCACATTTCTTTGAGGCTTTAGTTAATTAACAACTTTCTAACTTGTCTATGCTTCTACATTTTTGTTATTCCCATATTATGATCCAAGGATTTAATTTAGGTGTTTAGCTTTGCACCTATGAAATTACATTTGCTTGAACATTTATAAAATTCTTTTTTAATCAAATCCAATCTGTTCATATTTGCAATCACGGTATTCATTGAGTTTGTGTGAGATAGCAATAAAATATGCCAATATCTCTGCACAAGAGGCCAATCAGTTCACAATTTAAAAGAGCTAGTGTTCACCATGGGTTGCGTTCACCTTTTACCAGAGCTTATAGCAATGTTTTGGTGGTGATTAGCAGGGTTGCATTCAATAGTGACTTCCAGGCTTGGTAGCAGCATTTTCTAGTTGCGAGGAGGTGTGGATTTTGTCAGGAAGTGGACACAGAAAGGAAAAGCAGAGACAAAGCCCAAAAAAGACAAAGCAAAAAGTTAGTTGCGCTCAAACAAGTCTCTCGGTCACTTTCTCTATTTTTTTCTATTATTTTTTATATTTATAAGATTGTTTTATCTCCTTTCTCCATAACCAGACAAACTAGCATACCCACATACCCTGGAAAGCTCACAACAAACACATATTAGATTCAACACATGAGAGTTAAACAAAAGGTAAGGAGGAAAACCTAGGTCTAGCATGTTAGAGTGTCATGGCCAGAGGACCACAAACCTTGAATACAAACTCAATTTCAAAGCAAATGGGTACATTAGAATGCATTTTGGGTAACAACAAAATGGAAAACAAACCTTGTGTGCAATTGAATGACTTTTTGAATCTTCTAGGTCAAGAATTTCTAAGATTTCCAAGATCTCACACTCCTCAATGGTCAAATGGGTGGACCACTTTCCAAGATGAGGGTTTAGAAAAAAATTTAGCCCCTTCTATAACAAGATTTCCTTTGTCAATTATATTGAACCTTGTAAACACAGAAGAAAGACTGATCTTTGTAAACACAAAACAATACAATGGGATTTTAAGGCATAGGTTGGCTCAGAAACGGAAGCTAAAAGAAAACAAAAAGAAAAAAAACATTTTGATTTTACCAAAGGTTTGTAATAGCAAGGCAGATATATCTAGGGTGGTATCCTAGAAAGAAGATCAAACAAATCAAGTTGAGCATAAAAGTATTGGTAAGATAATAGGTGGTATAGTGAACCTCGAGTCAAACATAGATAAGTTGGGTGGGATCATGGGAAAAACAGAAGAGTTCACTGCAAACAAGAATGCTATTGAAAAGGTATCTCAGGAACTCTACAACCCTACGTCCTCACCACTACTATGGTCATCAGAGTTGTATGTAGAAGAGCTCATGAGAATGAAAAGTAGGCTCAATGTTCTAGAAACAAAGGGGATGTATGAAGATAATAGGTTTAAAATAGTTACCGAGGAAAATTAAAGGATGCAAAAGGATAATAAAATGTTGCAAGAACAAATGTTAAATCTGCAAGTTAACATGGAGAGGGGACAACAAGAATTGGTCACTCTAAGACAAGAGTTAGACCAATTAAAAACAACAAAAAGCTAGAAATCGGAAGTGGAGGGAGGAGAAAACATAATGGATTTAAAGGTGATCCAATCAGCATTAGCAAACTTGGAGATAAAAGAGAATCAGTTAAGAGATCAGATAGAAGAGGCCAAATCATGGTCACAAGTGGTGAGTGGATCATCAAACAAGCAAAAAGGAATCATTGAAAAACAAGTTAAAAGGAAACTAAGGGAATAAAAAGATAAACAAAGCAAGACTACAAACATTATTATTAAATGTTTGAGAGACTTTGGGGAGAAGGAGAGAACCAACATTCTGACAAGGGACTTCCTTAAAGATAAGTTGAAGTGGACATGGCATATTCAGCAAGCTAACATAATTGGAAAAAAGATAGATGGAGGAAGAGATAGGCATGTAAGAGTCATCTTGAGAAATTTAGAAGATAAGAATAGGATTCTAAAAAATAGGGGGTTACTTAGAGACACACATATTTATCTAGATGAAGATTTGAACTTTGAGCAGTAGGAAGAACAAAGGAAAGAATTGGAGAAAGTAAAGACAACAAGAAATGAAGGTAAGTGGGCTTGGTTGAATGGGAAATCCCAAATTAGTGATCAATTTTCAAACAAGAAATAGGAAATGAGGGCCCCACAAGAATATTCACATGTTGTAAGTTGGAATTGTAGAGGATATCCATGGAGAAGAGGACCTAGATTGGGTCCCATAGCAAAAGGAAACGATATTATCATTCTTACAAAAACACATGAACATGATGGCTGCAAAGTTCCATATTTCAAAGGGTATAAGAAAGTTTCAGTTTGGAATGAAGGGAATGAAATAGGCAAAGGTCATGGAGGGGTTACAGTGCTAATAGATGAAAAATGGCAGGGAATTTTTGAATTTGTAAAATAAGACACAAATAAACAATACATATGGCTACAAATAACAGAGAATGGGGTAACTTTTAGTTTAGTTTCTTCCTACTTTGCTCCAAAAAAATCAAAGTTTTATAAGAAGAAAAATTTAGACAATTAAGACCCGTATGCATCACTAAAAAAAGATATCTCTATTTTCAACACACTTGGATATGTGGTTTTAATGGGTGACTTTAATGCAAGGACAACTAATAATCGGTCTCTTCAATTGAGCAATGAGGAAAAAGGGGAGAAAAATCCTTTATGGTTAGAGGAAGGTGGTGGTCTTCATTGGGAAAGAACATCTCAAGATGGTAATGGCATTGTGAACTCGTTTGTGGAAAAATTACTAGGGCTTTGTAGTTTGTTTAGCATGGTTATTTTCAATGGTATGATAGATTGGCCGAAGTCAGGGGGTATCACTTGCAAAACTTATAATGGTAAAAGTATGGTGGACTACGTCATTTTCTCTCAGAGTTTTAATTCTATACTATTGGATTTTGATATTGAGGACTGCCCTATAGAGATGAAATATGACCACTTACCTCTTCGAGTTAAGCTACACATTTCTCCAATCAACCAACACAATAAACAGGTTCAAAACATGCAAAACAAATCCCTTTTCCCAAGGGTAAAATCCTCATAAATCATGAAAATAGGGAAATATTTAGTGCAACTCTTAAGCAACATTTCCATGATTTGAAAAATAACAGAGAGTTTAAAGCAGCAAAAGAGGTAGATGTCCACATTCACAGCAATTTGTTGATCCCAATAATCCACAAGGCTTTAAATGCATGCAAAAGGTCTCACCCCAAGGTGGGGACTACAAACACTTTTCCAGCAAATCTGAGGTATGATGAAGAAAGTAAGGAAGCCAAGAGATCACTAAAGGAGAGAGAGGAATGGACAAAGAATATAAGAAAAAATATGAAAAATTAGTGCAGTCCAGAAAAATAGAGTATGTAAATGAAAGAAGGAGCTAATCTCTCTTGGGAAACATAATCCTAAAGGATTGTGGAGGGAACTGCAGCAAAAGAAAAAGAAGTTGGAAAATAATATTATGGATGTCCAATGGTTAGAGTATGCTAGACTTATTTACAAGCGATTCCATGAGAAAGACTACCCTCCAGTTGTTAACACATCAATGGAACTATTCAATGTGGATGATATTAAATAAGGAATACAGAACTTAGTAAGTGGTAAAGCACATGACATAGATGGGCTACAGGCTGAATTTTTCAAATGGGGGATTGAAACTATTGCTCCTAACATAAAAATAATTTTCAACAATGTCAATTGGGAAGGTTTTCCTATGGAGTGGACTACCAATGTGGTCATCCCCTTATTTAAAAGTGGTGATATCAATAACCCATCTAACTACCGCACAATTATGGTCAATCATATCTTTGGAAAGCTCTTTGGGAGCATGATTGAACGTAGGATCAGCATTTGGGAAAAAAATGAGGGAAAAGGGGAAAAAGGGCAAGCAGGTTTTAGGTCCAGGCACTCTACCATTGATCACTACATCACCCTTAAACACTTGATTGAAAAAATTTGGGACATGCAGGGTGAGGAAGCTTATTGCTATTTTGTAGACTTTAAAAAAGCTTTCGACACAGTGCCTAGGGACAAACTATGGAATAGGATGGAAGAATTAGGCATTTCAAATGTGTATAGAGTAGTTGTTCACAAGTTGTATGAGAAGGTTAGTGGTATAATCAGAACAAGTGAAGGTATGTCAAAAAAAATTGGCAGCAACATTAGTGTTAAGCAGGGCTTCCCTTTATCTCGCACACTTTTTGGGCTATACATTGATTAGTTGGAAGCTTGGTTAAGAAAGGCAGGTGGGGATGGTATTCATTTGGCAAGTTACATAGTGAAATTACTTATATATGTTGATGATCTTATTTTAGTTTCAAAAACAACTCATGGGCTAAGAGAACATTTGAAAGCTCTAGAACACTTTTGTCAGGAAGTTGGGATGCAAGTGAACACCTCCAAGGCCAAAATCATGATTTTCTCATTGAATAGAAAAGATAAACAACATACCTTTCTTTTTGAAGGCAACCCGCTTGATATAGTGAAAGAATACAAATATCTCAGGATTGAATTTCACTATAAGCTCAGTTGAAAGACTTGTAGAATGAAAAAGGATACAAGGAGGTTGGAAAGCCTCTTACCTTCTTCAAAATAGATGTAGAAAATCCAAACTTCGGGATTGGAAAACCAAAAAAACTCTTTTCGGTTTACTTGTCACGTTGATTGTAGTTTATGGGTGTGAAGTGTGGGGAAACAATATGTCAAAGAGTAGTTGGAGACAAATAGAAAGAACCCAAAAACACCTAATAACAAGAAATCTCAAAGTTAAAGCCACAATCCCATATGAAATTCTTTTAGCTGAAGCGGGGGCTTTTCCTTTGGAAGCATCAATGATAATCCAGTTGATAAGTTATCGAAAGAAGGTCGAAAACATGGATAACCACCGGTGGCCCAAAACGGTTATGGAGGAGACACTAGATCGAACAAAGAAAACTTGGATGAAGTAGAACAACAAGTGGGTGAACAAGTGGGACATCAAATTACATGAATTTCCTAGCACCAATAGTGAAATAAAAAACTATGTGAGGGAAAAATTTAGGACTGCCATGTGGTCAAATCAGATTGGGTGAAAAAAAACTTACTACATCAAAGAGTTTAACCTAACAAAGGATCGTGGTGAAAAAACCTATTTAGGTACAGATATTAAAGGGAAAGTGAGGTTGTTAGTTGCACAATTGAGGACAAGATTACACCATCTTAGGTGTGAGACTAGTAGGAGGAAGATACCTAAGGAAACTTGGGAAGAAAGAACATGAATTTTTTGTAATAAGGGGATGGTGGAGATGAAATGGAACTTCATCGTGGAATGCATAGCTTATGAATATATCTGTAATCAATACACAAAGAGTTTGGGGGTGAACAATAGGCAGTAGTTATTTAAGGAGGATAAGATCAATCAAACGACAAACATTCTAGTCAAAATTAATAGCAAGAGATCCGACTTGGAAAAGAGCGTGAAGAAAATTAAGTTGTTTTCCTTCGTCCCATAGACTGTTTAGTCTCGTGGACATCATTAAAATCTTTCATTTCATTTTTGTAAAGGTCAGGGTAGGTAGTGCCAGTTGGTTGTGAGGGTGCTTTTAATCGATGTGACCCCACTCAACTATATTAAAGGAGGGGTGCTTGCTTCAGAGTCGTGTTTAATGTCTTCCCAAATCGGGGATATCTTTATAGTAGATTTGGCTACAGTCTCCCATGCTCAATCTGATCCAAGAAATCACTATTTCTCACTTTAGCAAATGTCGTTGCCATTTTTCATTTCATATTGTTTTTTTCCAACCTCGACTTTCAACGATGCTATAATTATTGGAGGGATTTTATGATGCAGTTTGTGTGCTTTTCCATGCTTTGGCATTTAATATGTTCATATCAACCATATTGAAACTCTTGTATACTCTACTTCATTTAATGCCCATACTTCAACCTGGGTGAGTTAATACCTAATTAGCTTGCTGGTAGGAAGGAGTAGAGACTAATGAATGTTTATTTCATCATTTTTAGCATGGTGGTTGATTGCGGGCCTTTTTTGGTGGGGGGGAGAGAGTCCAACGAAAAGGAGGAGATCCCAAGTCATGGAGGAAGAAGAAAAAAGAGAGCAGAAGTCGAACAGGAGATTTGAAAGGGGATCTTACTAGATTTTATAAGATGTGGAGCATAGGGAGAGATGCCCAAAAATTGATTTGTTGAAAAGGTTTAGAAACTTCAAAAAAATGCAATTGGTAGGTGTTAAGCCAATATAAAAAATCCAGCACAAAATATATTGAAAAATATTAATGCGATTAATTTTCCACTGCGGTGAATTTTACTTGACGTTGAATTTGTCATGGTGGTAAATTTTTCTACAGTGAATTATGGTGGTGAATTTTTCATCGATGAATTGTTGGTAGTGAATTTTCCTAGAGCCATCCTAGAGATTTGGAGTAGCACTTGCATTGCTATGGGCCACAGATTTTTGGAAATGTTCTACTATTAATGTCATAACTAAATGGCCCCATTTATAACACTCTAATACTCATTTCAAATTGTTAAATATAGGTGGCATTTGATGAACAAAATTACTTAACCAATCTGTGAGGCCTACCCCTATGCTACATCTAGTACTTGGATTATTTTGAGTTTGGTTATTGTCTATGCCTATTGATACCATTGATGATAGGATATTTAAATGTTTAATTCCATATGATGATTTGATTTTGATTATGCTACATGCTTAGTAATCTGACTATGATGATTGATCTAATTTTATGCCAGTTATTGAGTTTGTTTAATTTGAATATGGAAACTTAATGATGAATGAATGAAACAAGTGGTGTGAACCAATCATGTTGCAATTGGATGAGTATGAAAATTATGGTTAATGAAAATGGGATAAGATAGGTGGCTAATGATTTTTCAACTATGTTATTGGATCTTTATGCTATGCGAATTATGAAACTTGTGTGAATGCAATGGTTTTAATTTTATATGAATATGATTTACTTGGATGGATTAACATGTGCATCGCAGGTACACTTTCCATGGCCAATGGAAATTGGAGGTGACCCTTGGGAACCCTAAGTAATTTATCCAGTGACACCAAACTATAGTCCATTTGGAGGGACTATAGTTCCATTCTATGATGTATTTTATTCGTGATGTAAATTGTGAATGTTTGTAAATTGATTTTTATTTCCATGTTAGTCCATCTAGGAGATGACTTGTCCATCCAAGTGGACAAACTCGGATTTGAACTTTTAGGCACTTTTTGGGGATTGAAAAGTGATATTTTTTAAGTGTTTTTATGGGTTTAAGGTCCCTAGGGTGGGCACTTATGGGTTAGGTACCTTTTTAGCTCAAAATCTTGGGTCAGTCTCAAGATTGGGCACTCTTTTTGAGGCCTTAAAGAGGTTTGACGAAAATAAGGTTTTGGGAAGTGGGATGGGGACTAGTCTCTTTCCATTCCCACTTCTCCAAGTTTCCTTGGAAGTCTTCCAAGTTCTCACACATGTGTGAGAACACATGGGTGAGTGTGCTTGGGAGAGGGATGGAGGTGTGACAAATGTCACTTTCCCATTCAAAGGGATTTAAATTTGAATTCCTATAAGAAAACTAAAAATAAGGGTTTTGAGGGATTCTCTTGGCATCCTTTGTTCTGGGAGTTGAAATTTTCTTGGATGATCTTGTTTTTGGGCTTGGGGAGATTAGAGAAGAAGCTTGGAAGAGGAGGAGTTGTTCTCAGCATCAACTCACCCTTCCCTAAGCTTGGCTTTGAGGTAGATTCACCACTTTCTTTTCCATTTCTTTATGTCGCATTAAAAAGTTTATATGTGTATGTAAAAATGTGTTTGGTGGTCTATCTTGTGAGATTTTATTGTAATTTTATTTTAAAATTCTTATGGTGCATATTTTCTTGTGTTTTTGATGTATTTTATGTGATGGGGAAAAAGAGTTGTTTAGGGATAAGCTCACCCAAAATTTGGGTAGAGCATCCCTTGTTGGGGATGGTATGGAGTAGGAACCTCCATGGGGAAGCTTCATTTCTCCTTAAAAGGAGAGGCTCAATATGGGTATGAGTACCCTTATGCATTTGTGATATGATAGAAAGTGTTTTGGAGGTTTTGGTTTTGGTGAAAGAGGAGACATTAAAGAATGGTTGCATGTGAAGGATGGAAGCATGATATTGAATTGTTCTTGTTGTTATTTTTATGAGTCCCCATATGGAGTGGGCAGTCCACCCTCCATTCCCCACTTTGGTTTCTTGATGAAATCCTAAAGTTATGTGAAAATCCTTTGGGTGGGTGTGTATATCTTTTGTGTGTATTTTGTGTGTTAAATGTATTTGGCTTGCATGAATGTACCTAGTTTCATGGTGTTTGATCTATTTCTCTCTAATTTTATGTTGTAACATGGCTTGAACATGCATATTTAGGTACTAAAATTCAAATAATAATGTCTTGTGAAGGTTTTGTGAAGTGTTGTAAGACATTTCTACATTCTTCTAAACTCCATTCATTACAATTCACCTAAAAACCACCTTTTCATCACTAATCAAGTCCTATTTTGAAGTGTTGTAAAGTCTTGTAACAAGATTTCACGCTTTTCTAAGCACAACTTCACTATTTATCCCTTTCTCATGCTTTATTTGGTCCCTTTATGCCCTCATATGTCTTAATTAAGTTCCATTTTGAATGTAAGCCCGAAAAACAACATTAAATACAACTTAATTCCCGACATCCATTTTTAGGTCCTAGGTGGGACCCATTTGCCATGGGTGGCAAATGAGTCCCCCTTGGCTCCAAATTCAAAAAATTTAAAATTTCCTTTTGGGTTTTTATTCAAAATCACTTGATGTCAGCCTCTGATGAGGTATGAATGGGTAACTAAGGCACAAGATTGTATAAATAAGTGATTTTCACCTCATTTTAGATCCTCCAACATTCACACATCATATTCAAGCAATCTTAAGCATTCAAGCATCTTACAACATCAATTCAAGCATTACTCAAGCACTTTGAAACATCCATTGACACTACTTCATATTTGCATTATCAAGGGTTTGGTAAGTTAATAGCAATTGCATGTTATTAGTTTATCATTCTCTTCATTTCATTGTCTCATTAAGGGTTTGATTACCAAAAGTGGGGTTTGACCAAGGAAAACCCCTATTTACTAACCCTCAACCATTTTTCCCCTATTGCATGTGTGTTTGTAGATTTTTTTGTGCAGATTTAATAAGTTTTTTGGTGTTAAAGAATGGTAAACAAGTTAACTAGGTGCTTCAAGTCAAATCATTCATATTTCAAGCTTGGAGAAGTTTTTCTGTCTGTTTCCTGCAAAATTGACTTCGGCAACCCAACAATCAGAGATTTTCAAATCTGGTGTTGCAGAGTTGTCTCTTGATTTTTTCAAAATTTTGGGAGAGGATTGATTCGCCACCAATGGTGAATGAGTGATGGGAAAGGTCATTGATGTCACAACTTTCATCGTTTAGTCAATTAATTATCAAATCGGGTGTGTCTCAGAGCTATATTCAATAGGGATGTTTGTCACAGACTTTTGGGGGGTTTTGCATTGTAAATAGTGACTTCAGGTGTCAGTTTGGCTCCTTCAGGAGCTCTCAGGAGTTGAACTTTAGTGACTAATTCCTAAGGATTAATTATATCTTATTCCCTAATATAAAGCTCTATCAACTTATTTCTGACTTCATTTGACTTGATTGAGACCGATTCGTGGAAAAGACTAATATTTAGCTTAATTCTTAATCTAGAATTTGAAATCCAATTTTAATTCTAATTTACTTCGAAAGAAATCTATCTTAAGATTTGTTGGGAAATAAATGCTATTTTAAAGAATAGAAATAAATTCCAAGGAAATAATGATTAATTTAGAAAACATGAATACTAATTTCCATGAACAGATTTCCAACAAGCTTCAATTTCGTCTTTCCATAAGTTCCTATCATTGTTTTGATTAAACTTAATAGATAATTTCCAAACTTAATTCCTACAAACAACATCTAAATATGATTAACATAATAAACCTTTCAACAAATTTAACTACTCTAGCCATGATCATATTAAACTTAAAAGCGTTTTAACACAATTATTGAAAATGATTCATTCAAACTTAGCATTTCAGATTTAACATCTAACACTTCCAAATTTAATATTAATGAACAGAAACAACATAAACTTAGAAAAATACCACACAAGATCAATTCCTTTGGTTGAGCGGGCCCTACTCTTCCTCTAGTAAGATCTCTTAACACAGTAATTTGACTTAACTTCTTTCCTTCCTTCAGATTGATCAAATTATGATGCAGAACAGAGTATTGTAACCATTACAAGATTTCTAGCTAAAAATTATCAAACTCCTATCTAAAACCCAAACATGGATATTTATAACTATATCCTTATTGAATTCACAACATGGTGTTAACTACCAAGTTTCAAGGCGTCCAAAATAAAGATTTAAATAAAACTAAAGCAGAACTAAAATAGGACTAAGAATAGATAGAGAGAAATATGCCAGATTGGCGCTGGGACTAGAAGTTCCTAAACCGACTACAAAGAAGTTGATTTGGACTTGAGTGATTCATCATCCAGTTGGGTTGATCAATGGTGTGATTATCTTCATTTGATTAAATAGGGAGTTTAACTCATCATCAATCTTTTGAATACCTTGAATAAAACCCTTAAGAAAATGATACCAATTATGATAGTAAAAGATTAAAACTGCATAATTATCTCATCAATATCATCACAAAAGCAACGCATTTAACATAAAGCATTACCTCAAATATATCTACCAAATTATCCAAACATAAAGCAAAGTAAGTAAATATATTAGTCTATAGTCTACCACTAGTCATGTTAATTAACAAAAATAACATGTCTTTTAAACATAAAATGATTTATATGAAAGTATCTCAAAGCCTCTCATCATTCTTCCCCACTTGTTGTGAACCATGTCCTCATGGTTCTTTATCGAGAATTATGGTGGTTTATTTGTCCTTGTTCACTGCTTCCATCCAAATGCAACAATCGAACACTCCTTCCATGTATTGTTGTGGCAATCTGGTATTGAGTGCAAAGCCATGATTTTGTATTAGCTTCTCAAACCAGGGTCTTATCACTTCCTCTAGAATATTTGTTGGTCCATTGAGCTTTGGAGTGGGCATGATGATAATTGGCACTTTGAACTGCATACCTACCTAGAATTCCTGTTGTTGTTCAATCAAGGTGATCACATGTCTAACTCTTATCAAGCCCCACCTAATATTGTTTGGGTTTATAGGATCTCTTCTTCTTACTTACTTAGGAATGATTAAATATATTTCCTCACATGAATTTATTTCCAATTGAGGAAGTGTTTGTTCTACATTCTGGAATGTAGCTATACTATTCAGCAAATTTGAAATATAAAGAGGATTGATGTGATTTAGCCTTACCACTGATCGTACCATTTTGATATATTTCTCTGTATGAGGTATTTCGGGCCTCATTGGTAATCCATACTTTTTCTAAGCCTCTTTATATATTTCCATTCTATTCAACCACTCAACCTGATTTTGCATTAATGAGACAAAGGACCTGATTTGTAGCTCACCAACATAAATATTTAATAGAGAATCAACATTATCTCCCATTAAAAACCCATGTTGGAAAAACTCACACATTTGATTTTGAATATCAGGGTTGCTATGGAAGTAATCTTTCATAAAATATTTATCATTGTGATAATCCAAGCTTCTCCTTCAAAATTAATTAATTAACCTTCCATTGTAGAAACTTCTCCCTGAGAAATAAAGCATATACTCCTACTGGTCTTCTCATTGACAGCATTGCAAAACTTATTTCTACTGCTTGTTCAAGTCTTCTTTTGATTTCCATTTTTTCTTCCTCCAATCTTTGTACTTTATTTTTCAACTGATCATTTTCATTCTTGAATTTTAGGGCTACCAAGGAGAGATATCTAGGTTGAGTCTTTGGTGGAACTGTTGCATGATTTTCACCTATGGGCTCAAGCAGGCAGGATAAATCTTGTTTCAAGTGTTCAAGAAGGCCAAATGGGACATTTGCATCAGGGGTTAGATCATACATCTGATGTTATTTCACAGGGAAGTCCATTGGAAATCATGCCTCGATCCATTCTGGCACAAAATTCATTAGAGAAGAAAGTTGACAAGACCCTCTTGTTGTCTTTCCGACTAGCAGTGTGCTCTGTTTGTTCAAATGCATCGGTCATCAAGAAATTCAGGTCGCCATGACTCTTTATGTATCTCTCTACGTGGATGTCTCACCGAAGGTAGCTCATAAGGTTTGCGTTGGGGGGACGTTTGTGTTCGTCGTGATGTCTCAGCAACAAAGCACAGGTCTCGGCAAAATGAAATGATCTCGATAGGAAGTCTCACCTACAGCGTGAGGTATCCACGAAATGAAGGACGCTCTCGGCGAAAGTGGGGGCTCTCGCTGTGATTTCTCGGTGACTAGCAAGGGTCATGCCGACAGTGGTTCACTGGGGAGCATTCGGCACAAGGTTATGCCTTCGGCGAAAGGTCTCACCGACTAGGTAGTGTCTTCCTGACTTATATGGGCTCTCGCCAAGGAAGGAGGTAATTCACTGAGAGGTCTCGCTGATAATGAAAGGTCTCACCGACGTAGATGACATAAGTGTAACATCTGGCCGAATGAGCGAGGTCTTGCCAACAAGAGGGGGGCCTTCGATATAAAATTTGAGCTCAGGGAGAGGTCGCACCGCCCATTAGGAACAGGAGGATGGGCTCTCACCGACAGGTGATGGTTTCCCCAAAAGAGGTCTGAGCTTACCAAAGAGATAAAGCCTTCAGCATGAGGTCTTCCCGACTTGCCAGTGTCTCACCGAAATAAATTTTGCGCTCGGGGAAGGTGATTTGTGTTCGCTGCAAGGTCTTTCCGATATGGAAAGGTTTCCCTGAAGCTAGGAGGTCTCGACGACAAGATGAGAGTTCGGAAAAAGGTCTCGCCGACCAGGCAATGTATTCCCGACTGGATGAGCTCTCGCCAAAACAAGAAGGCTCACCACGAGGTCTTCCTGAAAGTGAAATGTCTTGCCAACATGGTGTGATCTTAGCGAATGGTGATGTCTTCGGGGAGATGTCTCCCCAACCAGGGATGGTCTTGCCGAAATACAAGGGGACATCGGTAAGACTCTTACCATTCGCCAAAGGGTTTCACCGACACATGGATGTCCTGCCGACGGAGGAGCACAGCGGTATGACTCATGAAGATCGGTATGACCTCCTTCCTACTATGGGAGCTCTTGCCGAATGCGGATGACTAAGCGATGGAAAGGGATACCAGTATGACTCCTGAGGGCTCACCATGAGGTCTTCCCAAAAGCTAAAAGTCTTGTCGATAGTCTGGGTGACAGCCACCGTGGATGTCGTTATAACTTTTGAGCTCACTATGTGGTCTTTCCTATCATCATGAGCTACGTCGATAGCTACCAAGGGGCATAACCGCATCGGCGAGACACATCTAGTGTCTCACCGACATGTGATTTTGATGAAGAGTTTTGACCACTTGACGAAGCTTGTGTGGCATCTATTCAACCAGTCGGAGGAAGCTACAAGGAACCATGGCAGTTTCACCCCTATGAGGGAGATCAAGGGAACATAAGCAACATGGACCTGCTTTGAGAATCAAGTGATGAATCAGTTTGATATCCAGAAAGTGTCATCGGTAAGCAGAAGAACCATGAGTCACGGTGACAACTAAGATTTCTACTGGCAAGGGAAGATAGACATTAATGATAGTGCTCCAGGGGATTTGAGACAGCTCTTCAGAGAGGTTCGAAGTGAACACGGGGCCAGAGGTTGGCACATTAAATGCGTCACAAAAGATCAAGGAGGCCATTCCTAGAGCGACTCCACACTGACATGGACAGCGGGGATGCAGCATTAACTTCATCCAAAAATATCTAGGGCCAGATCTTTATGAACACGGATATTTTTTTTGTAAGCCCTAAGGGGTTGGGTCTTTTGTATATACGACATTTTTTGCCTTTTTTGTGGACAGTTCTTACCTGGTGCTTTTCTGCTTTTGTAACTTGTGGAGTTCTTTGCAGAAGAGAGGCTATGTTTTTTAACTCATGACAAGCATGTATATCAGTGTTCACCATTGAAATCAATGAGTTGTGAGATGTGTTCAAAATGTAGTATTCTCTAGTTGTGAAGTTATTCTTTCCTTCTAGGAGTGTAGCCATATGAACCTTTTCATGAAATATTTATGCAAAAAACGTACGTGATTGAGTTGTGTACAACTAAGTTTATGCCATTGACTGAAATTATGTGTGTAAACTATGTTATGTGTCTTAGTAAATTCGGTGTATCACCATAGAGATAGTGTTTTCATTAGTTTTAGTGTTTTTCTCCTTCTACCTTTTCCCTTTACAGAATCAGTAGTTAGGTGACACCAAAGGAATTCGGCCTTCTCTAGAGGTTCATTTCAACTTTAGGTGAGCCACAGCCTTGAAATGATCCCATGTTTCTCTAGAAAGCTCAGTTTTTATAACTTCGCATAGGGTGCATTTCTAGGAGATAACAGTTTCTAGCACGCCTGGTGGAACTAGTACTACATTATACCATTGGTTTAGTATGCAACCAACAAGTTTCTGAATTTGTAGAGGTTAATTTTTCATACTTGGCGACTCCATAAAGAGGAAGAACTTCAGAACTAGTGATGTTACAGTTTATGAGAAGAGTTCAGACAAGGAGCAGCTTGTTCCCTTTCGAATATTTGCAGTTGTCACCACCAAGAAAACAAGGCAAAGCAACAGAAAGGCCAAGGATAAAATTTGTTTATTCCAGAAGAGCCAAATCTACTCCTCCATCTCTAAGATCTCATATTGTTGTCCCATCCTCTAATTTACCTAGAGTGCAAGTAAACCCACCTCCAATGGTTGCTCCCAGAAATTAGACTTTTGTGCCATTTGATAGAGGTAGTCCATTGAATTTATTACAACACAATGACATTCCAATGGCAGCTCAGAAAATTTTTCCAATTTTCAGTGGGGAAGAGCAGACTACCTCGATTGAACATATACGTGATGTTACTTCCTTATGTGGTGTTCACCATATCACACAAGAAGATGTGTCTGTAAGATTACTTGCAGCATCATTCAAAGGGAGAGTGTTACAGTGGTTCATGAGTCTTGGAGTAGGTTCGGTTGCCAACTAGAATGAGTTGGGTGACAAGCTGCATAGGCAGTTTCAGGACAGGTCTGACAATTTATCCTTGTTGGAACAATTAACTACACTTAAGAGGGCTCCTCAGGAGAAAATGAATGATTTCAATTTTAGATTTCAAAGAACCCGGGATAGAATCCTTGCAATGGTGAGACCACCTCCAGAATATGCATTTTTGTACTTTTTGAAGGCTCTTAACAGCGATATAGCTGTTATGATACAATCAATGGGGGGTGTTTCTCTACCAGATGCATTTGAAACAATAATTAGAGCTGAAAACAACCTAATACAAGCTAGTAAACTTGCTCCTAGGCCACTAATTCCTATATTTCCAGAGATTCATGCAAATATCCCTTTGCAAATACCACCTTTTGCACCTTTTCCACCTGTTCCAGTGGTTCCAACTGCTGCAACACAAGAGGTTGTTGTTTCAAGTTCTTCAAATGAGTTATAGGAGATCAAAATTTTAGTACAAACTTTTGGTAATAAGCTTGTGAGCTTGGAAAAGCAACAATCATATAACAGGCCTTAGCAACAGCAGTATCAAGGTAATAGACAAGAATACCAAGGCAACTATCAGGGCCCGAGACAGGGGGTAAATACTAAACCTTTTCAGGCTTATGCTCCAACACCTGTTAGTGTAGTCAAGGATCTTGTCCCTATTCAAAACAACTTAGCATCAAATTATGAGTGGAGCTACCCTTGTAACCAGCCTCATAATCAAGCCACTTGCTCAAACAGACTTATTAATTGGTCACTTATGGTATAGAATGCCTCAAGTTCACAGCAAAATGAATTCAATAATGCATCTCTACAACACCAAGATCAGCCTACCAATGACACTACTCTTCTTAACTGGAAAGGTGAAGAATTTTGTGGATTGAATGTAGATGATTCTTCGGTTGCAGCTAACACCAGGGCAAAGAAAAGAGCTTTCGAGCTTGATCAAGTAGCTAACAAAGGAAAGGAATCAGTTGCAGAACCATCTACATCCCAAGTGGCTCGTCAATTGTAGAGAAATCAACAACTCCCAGTCAAGGAGCAACCACACTTGCAAGCCGACCACGCTAGCATAAAGGTACATCATAAATTAAACCCAGTTGTACCCTATAACATTCTTGATAGTATGAAAAAGACAAATGTAACGATGTCTATGTGGGATTCATTAGCCATCTCAGGCTAAAAAGATATGTTACACTCAGCTTTATCAAATTTTAAAGTGTGATGAATCTGAGTCTCCAATAGGTCAAGTTAGGACTGTGTTGACGAATAATACTCAAGGAAATGATAAACAGCCCAGCAAAGAGATAGGAAAAGAAGTCAAACCACCCCAATTTTACATGTCAGTAATCATAGGTGATAAGTTAGTTCATAATTGTATGGTAGACAGTGGAGCTAGTAGTTCAGTAATGCCAAAACAAATTGCTGACAAACTTGGATTGAAGTATCAGCCTTTAGAGAAAGGAGTGATCCAATTGGATGGTACTTCGGTTAATACATTGGATATTATTAAAGACTTGAGTCTTACCCTTCATGCTTGTCCTAATTTTTCAGTTCCTCAGGACATATGTGTCATAGATCTCCCACCTTTCTTTTCTTGGTGCCTCTCAAGAGACTTTAAGGCTAAGATAGGTGGTTATGTTTCAGCTGATTGGTCGCATATGTTGTTTAGAACCCGATATGGAACCAAAGTCACTATTAAATCTAAAAAATTGGCTAAAGACCAAAATGAGCCATATAACCCAACTCCTATCAACGTTGTTCCTACTACTGTAGACACAAATTGTGTCATTTTTTTAGATAGTGAACTAGCTGTTGCTCAAGAACTTCAATCAGAAGTTGTTCCTGATGTGCTTCTACATGAGTGGGTAGTTGAAAACGTGTGGGACAGTCTTGTAGATCTTATTCAAGATGTTGGTATGGGTAATTATGTGATGCTTGAACCTGATGTGGAGATCCCAAACCTTGAAAAGGGTACAAATCAGTTGCTGCAATAGCAAAGTGGACTTTGGGAAATGTTTTTTGATGGTTCCAAAAGCAAGAATGGAGTAGGTGGAGGTGCAATGTTGATTTCTCCAAAGGGTGATAAGTATTTTTCAGCCTTTCATTTTTCTTTTGCATGTTCTAACAACATTTCTGAGTATGAGGGACTCATTCAAGGCCTTGAGTGGGCAAGGAAAAGAGGGATTGACTGTTTGAAGGTCTATGGAGACAGTGAACTGATATTTAATCAGATCAGGGGGCTGAATGTTACCAGGAATGATGCTTTGAAGTCTTACAAAAACAAAGTATAGAACATAATTGAAGAATTGAATGCCTTTAATCTAATTTCTATTCCACAAAATTAGAATAAGCATGTTGACAAACTTGCAGTAATTGGAGCACAGTTTGATATCCCAGGCGATGTCAAAAAAGACAAAATACAACAGTATGTCAAGGTGGTTATCAGGCCATCGATTCCTGATAACAACATTCACTGGTAGGTATTTGAAAGTGATGAACACATTTTAACCTTTCTACTCCAAGAGGATAAATTTTCTGAAGTAAATCTAGAAAAGATCAAACAGCAGTATGATGATCAAGTGATATAGCTGAAGACAAATAAACTTCCTAAAGGGCTGGTTACCTTGGAATCTATTTTCAATTCTGATGACCAACTTAAGAAGAACAAAGTCAGCATTCAAGTGAAAGAAGATCATTATGAAGAAGTGGAAATCTTTAAAGGTAAGCTTCTCAAATTAGGAAAAATCTATTCAGCTGAGGATAAGAGAGCTTTCATTGTTTTATGCCAAGAATATCATGATGTTTTTGCTTGGCAATATTTTGATTTAAGAGGGTTTGATCCTCATATTGCACAACATACAATTGAGTTAGAACCCGATGCCAAGCCTGTTAGACAAAAATAGAGACCATTGAACCCCAAGCTTGAACCCTTGATGATTAAAGAGCTAACAAAGTTAGTTGAGGGGGGTATCGTATGTCCAATTAAACACACATCTTGGGTTTATAATCTTGTTCTGGTTAGAAAAAAAGAATGGTGAGATAAGACTATGTGTAGATTTTAGAGACCTTAATAGAGCATCTCTGAAAGATCATTATCCCTTACCCTTTATGGAACAAATTCTTCAAGTTGTTGCTAGATCAGAAAGGTATTCTATTCTGGATGGTTATTCTGGTTATAACCAGATTCTTGTCAAAGAGGAGGATCAGTATAAAACAACATTTACAACAAAATGGGGCACTATGGCCTACAAGAGAATGAATTTTGGTTTATCTAATGTCGGTGCCAATTTTCAATGTGCCATGGATATGGCATTTCAGAATTTAATTCAGAGTTGTCTGCTAGTTTATCTAGATGACATAACTATATATTCAAAAAATGCAAATGAACATTTTTCACATCTCAAGAAATTTTTTGAAAAATGTAGAGAGTATGGAATATCTCTCAATCTGACAAAGAGTATTTTTGCAGTTCATGAAGGTAAGTTGTTAGGTCACATAGTGTCAAAAGATGGAGTTACCATTGACCCTGAAAGACTTAAATCCATACTTGAACTGCCATTACTCAATCACAAGAAAAGATTGCAGAACTTTTTAAGGAGAATTAACTTTCTGAGAAGATTCATTCCTGATGTTGCGAATTTACTACAGCCCTTAACTGCCATGCTTAAAAAGAATGCAGTTTTTAGTTGGACTATAGAAGAAAAACATAGTTTTGAAGATATCAAGGAAGCTTTAGCATTAGCTCCAACACTGGTAAATCTATATTTCTCTACAGAATTCTTCTTGTATTCTTTTGGAAGCATTAGTTCACTTTCTGCTATGCTGGTTCAGAAGAACAGTGATAATTTAGAGCAACCAACAGCTTTCTTTAGTCGGGGACTTACTGATTATGAACAAAAATATACATTTGTTGAGAAGCATGTTCTCGCTGTGATTAGAAGCCTAAAGAAGTTTAAGCCTCTAGTTTCAAACAATAAAATTTGTATTTTGGTTGCACACTCAAGTGTGAAGGAATTTTTGTTGAACAAAGATCTAAGTGAGAAAAGGGCAGGGTGGATCACAAAAGTAATGGAGTTTGATGTCAATATCAACATCACAAAACTTGTCAGAGGAAGAGGACTTTGTGAGAAACTTTCTCTAAACCCTGAAGATGTGGAGAAATCAGAAACCTTTTCTATTTTGGCTAATACATATGAGCCTCAAAATGTTCGAAATGATATACCTGCACCAGTTGCAGGTTGGGTTCAAGAAATGACCCACTTTCTTCGTACTAGCGAATGTCCACCAGGTCTGGATAGAGAAAAATGAAGATACTTCATATTGCAGTCAATTCCTTATGTCCTTATTGATAATATCCTTTTTAGGAAAGATCTAAATGGTGTCTTGTTAAGATGTATTGATACTGATCAAACAGAAAGAGTACTGCATGAGTTTCATGATGGAGCTTCAGGAGGTCATTTTGCTCCAAGAACTACTACTTGGAAAATCATGAGAGCTGGTTACTACTAGCCCAACTTGTTTAAAGATGCATATGCATGGTCAAGAAAATGTATCAAATGTGTTTTATTTGCAGGAAAAGAAAAGTTACCTGCTATGCCTCTACATCCAATTCAAGTGGAGCAGCCCTTCATGAGATGGGGCATCAACTTTATTGGGCCAATTAATCCACCATCTAGTGCTGGTCACAAGTGGGTGCTTACTGCTACAGACTATTTCACATGGTGGATAGAGGCGATAGATTTAAAAGAAGCAAAAGAGTCTTCAGCTTTGAGCTTTTATGAGGATATAGTCACCAGATTTGGAGTTCTTGACTCTATCATATCTTATAATGCTCTTGCATTTGTGGGTTTAAGAGTAGCTGATTGGGCTATTAAACATGACATTCATTTGAATACATCCTCAAATTATTACCCTCAGGGTAATGGTTTAGCTGAAAGCACAAATAAGAATCTCATCAGGATTATTAAAAGAACTATGGAGGATAATCAAAGGACCTGACACATTAATTTAAAGTATGCACTTTGGGAAAACAGAGTGACTCCTAAGAGGTCCATTGGTAATTCACCATACATGTTAGTTTATTGCAAAGAGGCCAGATTACATCTTTCTATGGAGCTTCCAGCTCTAGACATTGTTCACCAGTTGGAGATGTTTGAGGAACAGGACCCAATGTTCATGAGATATGCAGAGCTCATGGAGCTCAAAGAATCAAGAGATAAAGCAATGAGAGCTTTGGAGTATCATCAGTGCCAAACAAAGAAAACATTTGACAAGAAAGCTACAGCAAAAAATTTAAAGGAAGGTGATATTGTCCTCAAGTGGGATGTCCTAAAGAGCAGGCCAGGCCATCACACAAAGTTTGACATGTGGTCGGGTCCTTCTATTATCAAAGACTGCAAGGAACATAATGCTTACCAACTGGCCACAACAATAGGTGAAGTGTTTCCTATCCCAGTTAATGGGATACACCTCAAGCCTTGTTTTCAAGTCTGATGAGTTCCTCTCTTGTACATATTTGGTTAGGTTTTATGCTTTCAATAAGTGCTTCTACACTCGTGTTTAAATGTTTTTCATTCCCTAAGTGTTGTTCCAACACAGTATGGTTATTTTTTTAGTATCTCCAAATTCGTAGGTTTCAAATGTCCCGATCTGCTCATGAATCTCAAGTGAGTTGCAGCCATGAACAAGGCTGACATTTTAAGTTAACCTCTGAATGACTCCATGCACAATGGATGGGCCTAGGCTACTGGTTTTCATGTTTAGTAGGAAAACATCCAGCAAAGGTTGCCAGAAATGTTACATGATTTTCACCTACGGGCTCAAGTAGGCAAGATAAATTGTGTTTTAGGTGTTCAAGAAGGCCAAATGGGACATTTGCATAAGGGGTTAGATCATACATCTGACGCTATTTCACAGGGAATTCCATTGGAAAGCATGCCTCAATCCATTCTGGCACAAAATTCATCAGAGAAGAAAGTTGGCAAGACCCTCTTGTTGTCTTGTTGACTAGCAGTCTGCTCTATTTGTTCAAATGCATCGGTCGTCAGGACATTCAGGTCGCCATGACTCTTTATGTATCTCTCCGCGTGGATGTCTCACCGAAGGTAGCTCATAAGGTTGGCATCGGGGGGACGTTTGTGTTCACCACGATGTCTCGGCGACCAAGCACAGGTCTTGGCAAAATGAAATGATCTCAGCAGGAAGTCTCACCTACAGCGTGAGGTCTCCACGAAATGAAGAAAGCTCTCGGCGAAAGTGGGGGCTCTCGCTGTGATGTCTCGGCGACTAGCAAGGGTCATGCCGACAGTGGTTCATCGGGGAGCATTTGGCACAAGGTTATGCCTTCGGCGAAAGGTCTCGCCGACCAGGCAGTGTCTTCCTGACTTATATGGGCTCTCACCAAGCCAGGAGGTAATTCGCCAAGAGGTCTCGCTGATAATGAAAGGTCTCTCCAACGTAGATGACATCGGTGTAACATCTAGCCGAATGAGCGAGGTCTTGCTGACAAGAGGGGGGCCTTTGGTATAAAATTTGAGCTTAGGGAGAGGTCTCACTGACCCGTTTGTCTCACTGACCATTAGGCACATGAGGATGGGCTCTCGCCAAAACAAGATGAATTTGCTGAGAGGTCTCGCCAACAGGTGATGGTCTCCCCGAAAGAGGTCTGAGCTCACCAAAGAGATAAAGCCTTCGGCGTGAGTTCTTCCCAACTTGCCAGTTTCTCACCGAAAGAAATTTTGCGCTCGGGGAAGGTGATTTGTGTTCATTGTGAGGTCTTTCCGATACAGAAAGGTTTCCCCAAAGCGAGGAGGTCTCAGCAACAAGATGAGAGTTTGGCAAAAGATCTTGTTGACCAAGCAGTGTCTTCTCGACTGCATGGGCTCTCACCAAAAAAAGAAGGCTTGCCACGAGGTCTTCCCGAAAGCGAAATGTCTTGCCGACATGGTGTGATCTCAGTGACTGGTGATGTCTTCGGGGAGATGTCTCCCTGACCAGAGATGGTCTTGCCGAAATACAAGGAGACATTGGTAAGACTCTTTCCGTTCGCTAAAGGGTCTCACCGACACATGGATGTCCTGCCGACGGAGGAGCACAGTGGCATGACTCACGAAGATTGGTATGACCTCTTGCCAACTGTGGGAGCTCTTGCCGAATGCAGATGACTAAGTGATGGAAAGGGATATTGGTATGACTCCTGAAGGCTCACCATGAGGTCTTCCCGAAATCTAAAAGTCTTTCTGATAGTCTAGGTGACAGCCACTGTGGATTTCGTTATAACTTTTGAGCTCACTATGTGGTCTTGCTAATCATCATGAGCTATGCCGATAACTACCAAGGGGCATAATCGCATCGGCGAGACACGTCTAGTTTCTCACTGACATGCAATTCTAATGAAGAGTTTTGACTGCCCGAAGAAGCTTGTGTGGCATTTGTTTGACTAGTTGGAGGAAGCTACAAGGAGCCGTGGCATTTTGACCCCTATGAGGAAGATCAGCGGAACATAAGCAATGTGGACCTGCTCTGAGAATCAAGCGATGAATCAGTTTGATATCCAAGAGGTGTCATCGGTAAGCAAAAGAACCATGAGTCATGGTGACAACTAAGATCGCTACTGGCAAGGGAAGATAGAAATTAATGATAGTGCTCCAAGGGATTCAAGACAGCTCTTCAGAGAGGTTCTAAGTGAACACGGGGCCAAAGGTTAGCACATTAAATGCGTCACAAAATATCAAGGAGGCCATTCCTGGAGCGACTCCACACCGACATGGACAGCAGGGACGTAGCATTAACTTCATCCAAAAAGATCTAGGGCCAGATCTTTATGAACACAGATATTTTTTTGTAAGCCCTAAGGGGCTGGGTCTTTTGTATATACGAAATTTTTTTCCTTTTTTGTGGACAGTTCTTACTTGGTGCTTTTCTTCTTTTGTAACTTGTGGAGTTCTTTGCAGAAGAGAGGCTATTTTTTGTAACTCATGACAAGCATGTATATCAGTGTTCACCATTGAAATCAATGAGTTGTGAGATGTGTTCAAAATGCAGTATTCTCTAGTTGTGAAGTTATTCTTTCCTTCTAGGAGTGTATCCATATGAACCTTTTCATGAAATATTTATGCAGAAAATGTATGTGATTGAGTTGTGTACCACTAAGCTTCTGCCATTGACTGAAATTGTGTGTGTAAACTGTGTTATGTGTCTTCTTAGTAAATTCGGTGTATCACCATAGAGATAGTGTTTTCATTAGTTTTAGTGTTTTTCTGCTTCTACCTTTTCCCTTTATAGAATCAGTAGCTAGGTGACACCAAAGGAAGTCGGCCTTCTCCGAAGGTTCATTTCAACTTTAGGTGAGCCACAGCCTTGAAATGATCCCATGTTTCTCTAGAAAGCTCAATTTTTATAACTTCGCATAGGGTGCATTTCTAGGAGATAATAGGTACATCTGATGGAATATCAGATGGGATGGGAGGCAGAGTGAGGTAATGTGGTGGGGCCGCAGAAGTGGAATCTTCTTGAGAATAAAACCTCATAGATTGTTGTTTTAATTGCTCTTCTTTTAGCTGTAATTCTTCCTTTAATTTTGTAATTTCCTCCACATTTGCTAATGCTTGTGCACTAGCTTGTTACAAAGCCTCCTCGGTATTGTTCAATTTTTCTCTATACCTTGCTTCTCTTTGTTCAATCTCCTCTTCCATTTTCTAAGTTTTGTTGAGGGATTGTTGTAACTCCTCTTCTTTTCTTTTTAACTTCTCCTCAAGAAATTGCATATTTTTCTTTTCTTTCTCTAACTCAGCTTCCAGTCTAGATATTTTCATAGCCCTTAACAATGCCTTAGCTTCTAATTATTCGTCATTCTATTTTTCATGAATTTCTTCTTCTTCAATCAATGGCTCTTTTCCTTTCCTTTTCTCTACAATCGGAGAAGGTGAAGGGAATCTCACGGCCTCTTCTTCCTCAAATTATTTTGAGGCTTCTTGCTCTTCTGATTGTGCGTCAGACTCTTCAGGATTGTCATGGACTTAGACAACAGGGGTTCTTTTAGGAGTTGGCATTGGGCCTTCAGGAGGGTTGTGAGGTAGCTCAGGGGACTGTACTGATGTGTGGGTTTCCTCATAGGTTGCAAAAGTTTATTTTGGGCTTTCAGAGATTGGGGTTTGAAATGTAGGTATCTCTTCAGGAGTGGACACGATGGTCTCAACATGGCTAGGGATCTCTTCATTCAAGTCTTTCTTTTTATTTTTAGAGCTACTACAAGTTACCTGGAGGATTCGTGTAGTTTTCTTTTACCCTTTTTTTTTCTCCCTTGGAAGATTCACCTTTTTCTACTTTTGATCTTTTTGTCATGGCTCCCTTTGTGGGTTTCCCTTTTTTTTCCTATGGGTGCAAACAAAAATTCTAGCCAACCTTGTTTCCCAGATTCTTTCTTTAAGAAATGATGCTTAATTATAAGATGAATTAACCCATGGTATTTTATGGAAGACTCCCCTCTAGAATTTACTATTGAAATCATGGAAGCAATTTGTTGAAACAAAAATGCTGGTAGATTAATTCTAGCGGAGGGTTTTTTCTGTCCATACCTCAAATTTATCAATAGTTGCATTCTCGACCCTAATATAGTGTCATACTGTCCTTCACGAGTGAAGAATTTCATGACCCATGTTGCAGCAGTTCTCCATGGTTCGTCCAAACTATGACGATTTATTCTGCATTAGTCTCCCTTATGCATCAGAATTTCAAGCCTCCTTTCTAGTTCTTGGTGGAATGCTACCACCAATTCATCAAACTTTACTTGGCCTTTGTTAACTGGCTTTCCCTTGGCTGGAATTCTCAAAATTTCAATGCTTATTTCTAGAGTGACTTCAACGATTTCACCCCTTACTCTAGTGACATTTATGTGAAAATTTCTCATGAATTCCTCTACAATTTATGGCTGAAAACCTTCATATTTCATTATAAAATCCAACCATCCAACTTCCCTCAACAATCTCTTGGTTTCATAATCAAGAGTGAAGTTTTTTGGCTCTACACTCCTCTTGTTCCCCATTTCTTTCTGTCAACAATGGCGGACTTCGACTGGTGGACTGAATTACTTAGCAATATTTAGAATGATCTTTCCTTGTTTTTGGAGAATCCATTTTGAAAATGACACGACGTGTCATTAATTTCTTGCATTAACTTCCTCTCTGGATGATTCACACACCATAAATTGTAGTTTCAATTTAATTTGCAAGGTTGGTGGCATCTTTTACACATGTTAGCATGAACTTGGAAAGATTTTGAAAAGATAGGTAGATCATAATATGATCCGTAATTATTTCTAACATCATCCAATGTCACATCATACCTTATATCAATTTTCCCACCACTTTTTGAAATTATTAAAAGACATTTATTATCGTTATTAATAACAGTATGGCAAAGATGTCTAAACTTATAATTATTTACCTATTTTACATTAGTCTAACTACTTTAGAAAATAATATTCGAGAATAATATTCACATTAAATGTGCACCTCTATTTATTTCAAGCCTTTGAGATCTTCAAGAGCCTTCAGGAGCCTTTAGGAGCTCTTAGGAACTTTGAAATTTCAAGAGTTGCAAGCCTTTGATATCTTTAGGATCCTTCAAGAGTTCTTCATGGGCCTTCAGGAGCTCTCAGGAGCTCTCAGGAGCTTTGGAACTTCAGGAGTCTTGCAGAGCTATTGAGCCAAACATAGTCTTCAGAGTCTTTAGACTTTAGGACCTTTAGGATCCTTCAGGATATTTTAGGAGTTAACTCATATAGACCACGATTTTTTCTTTTCAGTTATCTCTCTCTTTTTTTTTTGAAAGTAAACCGCCAATTGCTGGTTTTCAACTTACTTTCATTTTTCTCAAGGTAAAGTGTCATTTTCTAATTTTCAATTTACCCTGTTTATTCATGCCTTTCTTCAAAGGTTCAAAGATCTTCTCTCATGGAATAGATGTCTTCCATCAGTAAATGTTCAATTCTATGTTGTAGATCATCTAAAAATTCCTCCTTTGATGCAGGCTTATGATGTGTTTTCAGTCAATGACCATTAACTAGCATAACTCTCTTTTCTCCATCAATTGGTACTAATTGGACAACTCCATTTTCAAATACCTAATCTATCTCATAGGGTCCTAACCATATTGTATGGAATTTCCCTTTAAACTCTTCAAATCAGGAGTCAAATAATAATGCCCAATCTCCCTCCTTGAACTTCCTAGACACAATATGTTTATAGTGGAATTCCTTTCTTTGCTTTTGAATTTCCTTTATATGTTGAAGAGCCTCCATTCTCATCTCATCAAGTCTATTGAGTTGCAAAATTCTACTTTTCTTGGACTCAGGTAAATCAATTCCAACTTCTACTATAGTTTTTAGTGTTCTTAATTCAAATTTTATTGGCATGACTAGTTTCTTCCCATACACAAGTTCATATGGAGAAAATATAGTTGTTGTTTTCCATGTGGTATTATAAGCCCATACTACCTCATCTAACCTCTCTGCCCAATCTTTTTTCCTTAGAGAAACAGTTTTTGTTAAGATATTCTCCAATTCTTGGTTAGTGACTTCAACTTGTCTATTTGCCTAAGGGTGATATGGAAAATATTTCCTATGGTTCATCTAGTATCTCTGCAAAAAGGCTTCCATCATTACTAATACAAACTGTGGCCCTTGGTCTGAAACAATTTCTCTCGGTACACCAAATCTCTGAAGGATTTGTTTGTACAAAAAATCTGCAACTTTATCCTCTCTTGTTGTCGGTAATGCCTTCACCTTAGGCCATTTTTTTGCATAGTCAGTACAAACAAGTATATAATTTTTCCCTTTTGAGGGTGGATCAACAGGTCCCACAAAATTGATTCCCCATTTTCAAATGGTTCTAGAGCTATTTGTGGCTGAAATGGAATCTCCATTGTTGGGGTGGGTCTTCCCATCCTCTAACATTTATCACAGTGTTTAACAAAGAATGTGACATCCTTTTTCATTGATATCCAATAGTAACCAGCTCCTAGGATTTTATGAACTATTCTTACCACCGAATAGTTTCCTCCTTCAGGCTCATGATGATAGGCGTGTACTACATCATAAACATCTAACTCAGCTACACATCTATGAAGAACATGATCAAGGCACAATTTAAATAAAAGACCATTAATCCATTGAAATCTAGAATTTTCACGAATTAACCTCTATTTTTGTTTATGGTTGAAGTGACTTGGACACTTTCCTATTACAAGATAATTTTCTAAATCGAAAAACCATGGTGGATGAACTGAGATTCCAAATAAATTTTCATCTGGAAATTTGTCATCCATTGGTTCCTGATCATCCTGCAAAACAATTCTGGAAAGGAATTCAACAACAACATTATCCTTTCCAAGCTTATCTATGATAGTAACATCAAATTCCTACAACAACAGTAACCATCTAATAATGTGTCCACCTACTACAGCCTTGTTCATCAAATATCTAATTGCAGCATGGTTTGTATGTACATAAACTTTGTATCCTGTAATATAATGCCTAAATTTGTGTATTGCATATACTCAGCTAAAAATTCCTATTTTGTTGTTGTATAATTTCTTTCAGTAGGATTTAGATTTTTGCTAACATAATAAATTGCATGCATGGCATTATTGTCATCTTTTTTTCCTAATACTACTCCAATATCCAAATTGGATGCAACAGCATGTATGTGGAATGGTTCTCCCCAAACAAGTCCTTTAATAATTGGAGAAGTCATTAAAGCTATTTTAATTGTCTCAAAAGATTTCTAACAATCTTTTGTCCATATAAACCCCTCTTCCTTCTTGAGCAAAGTGAACAAGGGTCCAACAATTTTACTAAATCCTTCTATAAATCTTCTATAATATCCAGCATGCCAAAGAAAACTTCGAACACTAGTTTGGTTCTTAGGGATTTCAATGCTCTATATAATCTCAACTTTCTTGGGATCTACCTTTATCCCCTCTTTTGAGATGTGATGTCCCAGAACTATACCCTTCATCATCATTATTGAACTTTTTTCATGATTTAAGGACAACTTGTGATATTTACATCGTTGAAAAAAAATTTCTAAGTTTTCAAGGGCCTCCTCAAATTTCTTTGCATGGACAATAAAGTCATCCATGTATACTTCAACACACGTAGTGGTGAAATTTGCAAAGATAGAAAGCACTGCTCTTTGAAAAGTGGTAGGCACATTACATAGTCCAAATGGTAAAACTGTATAAGCATATGTACCCCAAGGATAGGTAAAAGTAGTTTTGTCTTGATCTTCAGGGGCTACTTGGATCTGATTGTATCCACTAAATCCATCAAGAAAAGAGAAGTGATTGCTACCTGCTAGGTTATCAAGTACTTGGTCAATGAATGGGAATGGAAAATGGTCCTTTTTTGTTGCTTTATTCAATTCTCTATAATCTATGCACACTCGCCATTTACCATTTTTCTTTGGTACAATAACCAATGGAGAAACCCACTGACTATCAAATATTGGGTAAATGAATCCTACTTTGAGCAGCTTCTCTATTTCTTATTTAACAATGTCTCAAAGAATAGGATTGATTTTCCTTTGAACTTGTTTGATTGGTCTTACATCTTCAGTGTATATGCGATAACTACAAATTGAAGGATGAATTCCTCTCATATCCATGTACTCCCAAGAAAAAGCTTCGGTGTGTTTTTCTAAAATATCCTTCAATTCTTTTTCTTGTGTTGGGGATAAAGATGAATTAATGTTGAGAGGTTTATCTCCAACTACCTGAATTTCTTTAGTTCCATTTGTTGAATTCAGAGAATTTTCAATGAGTGAATTTAGAGGACAAGAGTGTTGTTGATGCAATGTTGCTTGAATTTTTCGTTTCTTAATTGGAGTATTGTTTTCAAGATTAAACTCTTGTTCTTCACACTCCTCAATATGTTCAACCAAGGTAACCATAGCTAACTCAACAATTCCATCACCTTTTGATTCCAAATCTTCATCGACCCATAGTTAAGTGTGTGGTTGGATTGATGGTGGTGTTGGTGGATAGAGTAACAATTATTTTTGCTTTTGACCATTTGAAATGATCATACTTCCATATCTACAATCAATTAATGCAGTAACAGTAGCTAACCATGGTCTACCTAAGATGATTGGATAACCAGAATCTTTCTTTCTGGCTTTAAGAATCAAAAATTCAACTGGATAATCCCATGTGTCGATGGTGACCATGATTTCTTCTATGATACCTTCAGGTTTGGTAGTAGATTGGTAAGAGCTAACTGTAAAATTGTTGTTGTTGGTTGAATAGTTGTATTCCTAACATTTTTATAGTATCAAATGTGATAATATTTATGGTAGCTCCCAAATCAATTAGAACATTTGATATCTATTTTCCATTAATACTAAGGGTTATTATAGGACTACCTAGATCATTATATTTTTGTGGATGCAATCTTCCTGATAATACATCAATGAGTTTTGTCCCTATTTGAATTGTGGAAGGTAATTTATTTTTCCTCCTTGGAGTTTTCATGCAGAGGAATTTCACTAACTGATTTATCTCTGGTATGTCTTTAATGGCCTGTAACAGTGGAATTTCAATGTTAATCTTCTTCAACTCACGAAGAAGTTGAGAATTGATGAAATTCATGTAATTGGGTTGAGAGACTTCAGGAGTAACTTTTTCTTCCTTCAATCTCTCAGGGTAAGGTTCCTGATTGACGTTTTCTTCTTCCTCAAAGTTGTGTTTCTCTACCGCATTCTCATCGTCTTTCTCACCTTCTTGAACTTTTTCTATTAGGTTAGATTGAATAGTTTGATTTCTCAATTTAATATCATTAGCATCAATAACGTTCAAATTAGGGGGTTTTGCATCATTATAGGTATTTCTCGGATTTTCAATCAGTTGAGATGGCAATTGAGGTTAGGTTACCTAGTCATTAGTTGGATTAGAGGCATTTATTGCTAGAGGTGTTTGTCCCTAGGGACATTTTTTCCCCTGATTTTTCCATGGTTGGAACTACGTCTAATTTTGTTGCCATGAGGGCTGATTTGACTATCATTGTGGTTGTTGATTAGCTTTTCATTGTGACTGGTTCCATTAGGGATTCATCCATTTAGGTTGACCCCAATATGTAGGTGGTGGTTGTGGTTGATATTGAGGGGTCCATTAGTTTTGGTTTTTCCAAGAGTTTTGGTTCCAATTAGATGTAGAACCATACTATCTTTGATTAACATTGTATCCTGCATTTTGAGATCTCTGGCTAACATAATTAAGCTCTTCTTCTATCACAGGTAGTTTCTTCATATTGCTCTTAATTCCAGCCAAAAGATTATAGGAACTTGTTGAGTGTTGTTTCTCACAAATCTCACAAATATCAACTTGATTCAATGGACATTCTCTGAAAAGGTGTTTTCCCCTACACTTGGAACAATAAATAGACAAAGGTTCAATGTTCTTCTTATCTCCCTACATGTTGAGATGAAGAAGTAAATCAGTCTTCATGTTTTCTAATTCCTCCATTACTTCTAACACATCAGTAGTATGAGCCTTGTTTCTTCTAGATTTTCTTTTTCCTACCCTATTTCTAGAGTATTTTTGACATATTTCAACAATATCATCCAGGTTAAGCTTGTTAATGTCTCCCTTCCCCATTAGATTCAAAGACTCTCTTGACTCATCATCAATTCCTCTTAGAAAAATTGTTTTACTAATTTCGTTATCCATCCCATTAGTACACCTTTGATGCACAAACTGGAATCTATCAACATAATCCTCTAGACTTTTGTCATCCATTTGTCTTATTCGAAACAATTCTTCCTTCATATCCCTCACTCGATAGTAATCTTGGTATTTATCTAAGAAATCAGTTTCCATTTTCTTCCAAGTTCCAATTGTTCCTACTCCTAAACCCATGAACCATCATAGAGCTGACTCTTTCAAGGTAGACAGAAATAACTTCAACTTCTGGTTATCATTTGTGTAATCATAGGTCTGACATAAAACTTTGAATTCAAATAGAAATTGATCAGGATCTTCTAATTTTTTTCCCCTAAAGGTAGGAAAAACTAAGGGTGAAATATTCTTCATAGGAGGCTCACCAATCTTTCTTTCAAGATTTATAGGATATGAAAAGGTCCTATTTACTGGGGGACGTTCAAGTTGGTCACCCATTTCTTCTTCCTAAAATAGATCTCTATTTTCTTCTTGATTTTTGATCTGATTTTCTTGATTATCTTCTTGATTTTTGATATGATGTTGAATATCATCTTCCTAATCAAAATGAATATTTCTTCAAAAATTAGTATTTCATGGGAGAAACCTCCCTAGATGGTCTCTATTTTATCTCATCCACAATTCAAGTCTATCTTCCTTATCAACACTAAGTCTTCACACTTAATAGCCAGATCTTTTAGTCCCCGACAACGATGCCAAAAATGATGGGCAAGGTCATTGATGTCACAACTTGCATCATTTATTCAATTAATTATCAATCTAGGTGTGTCTCAGAGCTATATGAGATGAGGGTGTTTGTCATGGACTTTTGGGGGGTTTTGCATTGTAAAAAATGACTTCAAGTGTCGATTTGGCTCCTTCAAGAGCTCTCAGGGGTTGAACTTTAATGACTAATTCCTAAGGATTAATTCTATCTTATTCCCTAATTTAAAGTTTTGTCGACTTATTTCTGACTTCATTTGACTTGATTGAGACTGATTCATGGAAAAAACTAATATTTATCTTAATTCTTAATCTAGAATTTGAAATCCAATTTTAATTCTAATTTATTTCGAAAGAAATCTATCTTAAGATTTTCTAGGAAATAAATTCTATTTTAAAGAACAAAAATAAATTGCAAGGAAATAACGATTAATTTAGAAAACATGAATACTAATTTCCATGAACAGATTTCCAACAAGCTTCAATTTCATCTTTCCATAAGTTCCTATCATTGCTTTGATTAAACTTAACAGATAATTACCAAACTTAATTCCTACAAACAACATCTAAATCTGATTAAATTAATAAACCTTTCAACAAATTTAACAAACTACTCTAGCCATGATCATACTAAACATAAAAGTGTTTTAACACAATTGCTGAAAATGATTCATTCAAAGTTACCATTTTAGATTTAACATCTAACACTTCCAGATTTAATATTAATGAATAGAAACAACATAAACTTAGAAAAATACCACACAAGAACAATTCCTTTGGTTGAGCGGGCCCTGCTCTTCCTTCGGTAAGATCTCTTAACACAATAATTTGAGTTAACTTCTTTCCTTCATTCAGATTGATCAAATCAGGACGGAGAACAGAGTATTGTAACCATTACAAGATTTCTAGCTAAAACTTATCAAACTCCTATCTAAAACCCAAACATGGATATTTATAACTATATCCTTTTTGAATTCACAACATGGTGTTAACTACCAAGTTTCAAGGCGTCCAAAATAAAGATTTAAATAAAACTAAAGCAGAACTAAAATAGGACTAAGAATAGACAGAGAGAAATATGCCAGATCCGCGCTGGGACTAGAAGTTCCTAAACTGACTACAAATAAGTTGATTTGGACTTGAGTGATTCATCATCCAGTTGGGTTGATCAATGGTGTGATTATCTTCATTTGATTAAATAGGGAGTTTAACTCATCATCAATCTTTTGAATACCTTGAATAAAACCCTTAAGAAAATGATACCAATTATGATAGTAAAAGATTAAAACTACATAATTATCTAATCAATATCATCACAAAAGCAATGCATTTAACATAAAGCATTACCTCAAATATATCTACCAAATTAGCCAAACATAAAGCAAAGTAAGTAAATATATTAGTCTATAGTCTACCACTAGTCATGTTAATTAACAAAAATAACAAGTCTTTTAAACATAAAATGATTTATATGTAATTATCTCATAGCCTCTCATCAATGAGTCCCACCTTAGGACTGTAAATCTGTAATTTTGTTAGATTTTGGATCTCGACAATCAGAAACCAGTTTCTGACACTTTTTCACAAGTAGGAGGACTAATTTGCCACCCTGGGCGAATGAGTCCCACTGTGAAATTTCAGTAATTCTAGTTAGCATCCACAACATTCCAGATTCATCAAAAATTTCCCAAGTGCACTCTATTTCATCTCATTTCTTTATGTTCTGCATTATTTCATCATTTAGTTCATTGTTTGCATATCACAGTGTGTTTTCCAGAAAAGTTAAAATCTTAGTTTTGCATTCATATTTCAGCTTTCTAAATCATTTAATTGCATTTAGTTTACTTCATTTAGCTTAGACAACACCCTACATAACATAATTTGAATGAACCCTTAGCATTTTTGGGCCCTATCTCTCTCCTTTTAGGTGAAAAACCCTAGAAGAGCTAGAGAAGTCCATAGGAACCCAAAAATTGATGGTTCATTTTGGTGAACCTGAATTTTGAACACTTTGCATTTCTGATTTCATTTGCATATTGCATCTTAGTTTATATTTGCATCAGCATTCAATTAGGACATTGTTTTGTTTTTGCATTCTAGGACTTTTCATATTGCATTAATGAAAACTTCATTTAGATTTCATTTTTTGCATTGCATCTCATTGAAAAAACTAAAAATCTACATTCTACATCCTTGATTGCATTTTGTAGATCATTAAAGTCATCTTAAATTTTTTGAAAAACACACAAAAACATCATACTAGGACTCATTTTCCACCCTGGGCGAAACAGTCCATTTGCACTTTCTAAATAGCATTTCTTGCATTTTTCTAGCATTTGTCTGTATTTCTATTTTTTGTAGTTATATCTCTATTACAGTTAGTAGAATTCCTATTATTGGCATTTTAGAGCTCCTAGATTACCTTGCATCTGCATTCACCCCCTCCTTTGTAGTACTTGTATGAGTGTTTGATGCCCCATTGATAATACTTTAGTGATAAGAAGTTCTAGACTCATGGCCTCCCACGATAGCACTTTCGTTGTGGACCTTGGGATCTCATGAGCTCCTACTCCTAGTATGGACAATGGTCCATTAGGCACTGACAATACCACTTTTATGCCTTCACCTTTCCATCCAATGAATGTTGACACCCAAAACAACTCCCTCCCATAAGAAAAGGTCATTAATATTCATGAAGATTTTGCACATTTACAACAAGACTTGTCACTTGAAAACATTTCCACCACTTCCATACCTGCCATTAACAACCTTCATCATTTGATTGAAAGTGATGATGGCTTGCAAGTGATGAAGAGAATTATTGAGATTTACAATAAACATGACTCTTCTAATACTCAATCCACAAACATTCATGTATGCCAAGGAGGACCTCAAGTTCCTCCCCCTTCAACCATAGCATCCATACCAACTTATACCAATCCACAAGTCCACACAACTATGCATCAGGTTAATTATGTAGCTACTTCTTTCCCGATTCCACCTTGCATTCCTACTTCTCTTGTGGCATCGCAAGTCCCCTCCACCACCTTCGCACCCCTTAGTATTCCTTTCACTTCCCTTGACATCACCTACACTCCATCACCATTTTCCCTTCCACCTCAACCCACATACCCCGACCCTATTCTTACACAACTCCTTAATATTGTTTCATCCATGCAACACCAACTTTCCACCATTAGCCAAGGTCAAACTGCTCCACCCACATATCATGTCTGTAGCAGCCCCTTATCCTTAGAAATCTTACATACCCTGATGCCACAAGGGATATAAATGCCTTGATTTGAGAAATACAGAGGTAAAGGAGACCCTATCAACCATGTTAATGCTTATACAACTTTGTGTAGTGATTTTTTCTTTGATGATAAACTTTTGCCCAAATTGTTTCCAAGGACCTTGAAAGATACTACATTAGAATGGTTTTCCAACTTTCCTAATCATTACATCCATTCTTTCAATGACTTGGTGGATGCTTTCATAAGTCACTTTCAAGTGCACGTAACACCTAAAAATACAATGGCTAACCTCATGCGATATAGAAAAAACATAGATGAAAAAGTAACAGATTTTATCTCATGATACCAATCCTTGTATGCTCAAATTGATGTTAAGATTCCTAATGCACATCCGAAAATATTTTATCGAAAACTTGCACACAAACCTTCAGGATAAGCTAACTATGATGAAATTTCCTTCATTCATGCATTTATGCACAACCTTGTGTGAATACCATAACTCGATTTCAAGTCATGATTAAAAATTTACTTCTAATTGAGCTAAAAAACCCGAGCACAATAGTCAAAACCAAACTAACACACAAAACTTTCGCAAACCAAATAGAGGCTTCTTACAGTTCAATCCTCCATCACAACCGCAACCAACCCAACCAATTCAAACTCAAGTTGCAACTGTTAAAGCAGCGGTGCCTTATACCTATGGGGACCCGAAGAGACAATTTACCCCTTGCCTGATACCTATATAACACAATGAACCAATTAATTCAACAACGCATGCTCACTTTTCCACCTGTTAGACCACTTGATCCAAATCAGCCCTTACCACCCACCTTCAAACCAAACACTTATTGTCATTTTCATTGCCAAAATGGACATGACACTAAACACTACAAGCATCTAAAACATTTAGTTCAACACCTCATTGATTCAGGCCATTTGTCCATTATGGGTGTTAATGATCAAGTCAATAAGTTTGTTGCACGCACTAACCAAAACTTACAAATTTTCACCAATCCTATGCCTAAACACACTACTTCATTTTTCAAGGCTAGCAAACCTTCAAACACTGATGTAATGACTATTGATACAAACAATGAACAACATGATATACCTCCACCTATTACTGAAGATAGTCCTATGGATCAACTTGTGGCTACGATAGATGTTATCCCTTGTAAGGTCCAAACCACTAAATCTCTTGATATCACTTTTTTTTCTAAAGACATACTACAAAAATTTCATGATGGTCCTCTCTACATAGCTGGCAGAATCTATGATAAGCCCACTAATGGGATATTAATAGATCGTGTTTGTGGCAAGAATGTGATCACAAAGGAGTTTCTAGTATTACATGAGCTATATCAAGATGCTTATAATAAACCAACTACATGGATTAAAAAACATACTAGTTTTGCATGCCCTACGATTGGATCGATCGTACTCCCCTTATAGATAGGACCTAAAACTTTGGATGTAACATTTTCAATTATTCCACAATCTGACCAATTTCATTTGTAGCTAGGCCACCCTTGGCTTCACTCAATGAAATTGGTCCCATCAGTTGTTCACAAGTGTTTGAAGTTTTCCCATGGCAATGAGGTATTCACCATACACCATAGTGGCTTTAATCCCTTATCTTCCAAAGGTAATTTTTCATTACAAGCCTTTTGGCTTGAACCCATGGAATCCATCATCCCTCAAAAGGACTTATTTTTCATAGCTTATCAAAAGTTCAAAGCCAAAAAGATAGTTTAATTGTCTCTTTGTAACGAATCCCCAACCACTTCCACACCTCCTATCATAGATGAAACCATGCTTGAACCTGATTCTAACATTGAGAAAACCATACAACCTCTTGAACAACCACCCCTAGATACTTCCTAGCCATCGTTTAAATGACCAAGGGAAAATGAAACAACTCATGTCATGCCTCCTCGTCTTAAAAAAGTGTATAAAGTAAAAGAGAAAGAGGTTTACCCATCCTCTTTGATTTCTTCCATTCTTCCCTCTTTGAAAGTAGATGAACCTATGATGCCTCAATCCGCTCTTACACCTCAACAACTCCAAAACAAAAATAAAAAAAATCGTGGTGCTAGGGAACGTAGGCGTCGGCGTCGTCTCCTTGCTCGTCAATCTCACATGGAAGAAAATAAAGAAAATAAACCTCCACCTTTGATAGAAGTAATAGATGACCACCCTCCTTCTCCTGACCTGCCACAAGACAGTCTAGTGCAACAATCACAACAAAATGAACCAATCCAACAACAACAAATTTTGATACATCCATCCTTAGAAATCACCCTTCGTCCTCTTGTTGTCATTAATCTTGATGATGATGATGATGATGATGATGATGTGATGATAGAAAAAATAGATGAAGAAGTGCATAATGATTTAAACTCTTTATTTGTATCTACAATGAGCTTAAAAGATAAATCCTCTCCACCAAGTGAAGAACCAAGTATGACTCATAGTTTGGCACTTGCAATTATTCCTTTGGACAGTCAACCGCCCTCACATTATACTAAACATGATTGGGAGGCAGATGACTTGTTAGATGGTTGACTTTCATTCACCTAACAAGCCTTTTTTTTACTTTTCTCTTTCTATTTTTCCTTTTTTCTTTGCTTTCATGTGCATATCGGGTTCCCCCATATTGTGTGTTTGATGTTCCCTCTCTTCATGCACTTCTTCTATTCGTACCTCTATTTTTCTATTTGTCATACATTATCTTTTTCACTTTTGTTTTGTGTTTTCCTTTTGGGGATGACACAAAGCGTAGAGACACCCTATGTCTCTTCCATGTTGACCCACAAGGTCCTAGTATTTTTCACTTTTTTTTTGTGTTTTCCTTTTGGGGATGATGCAAAGCGTATGATCTAGGAGGATCCAGAAGAACCTAAAATTTTCATAGTGTCCAAATCTATCAGAACTAGTGTCATTGTGTAGAGCTCGCCAACACGAACTTGACGCAACTTGAACGGGCTCAAAAGGATGTCGTATGCAAAAGTTGCGAGAAGTCAAAGTTCTGGTCAATTGGCAAATCAGAGGGCTTAGAAAAAGGGAAAACATTGGAAGTCATCAAAGGTGATCAAATGGGGTTTCATCATGAAGAGCTCATTGAGAGCTTTCTAATGCAACATGTTTCATTGAAAACAGAGTCCATTTGTACAAGATACAAGCAGTCAAAGTTGGCAACATATGTTGAACAGTCAACACCTCGTCATCACCCCAGACAGCGGACACATCAACTAGAAAATCCCACATGGCACACTCCACCCAATATCTCCATTTTAAAAATATATATATATAATATATAAAACAATATATATAAAAATGAAAATAAATAAATATAAAATGCATGGGATGGGCCCCTACCCAAAAGGAGCGCTCCCCCTTGAAATGTGGGTCCTCCCTAAATAAAAGGGAATCTCATGCTTAAACCCGTGAGCCCCATAAATGGGATTAAAAGCCAAAGTAAAGGTGGTGATCCCTATTTTATGGGATAAAGATTTTATTTTAAGATTTAAAAAATATATCTCCTCCCCTATTACTTAGGGGTTAAGAAGCAAAATACTCTCTAATAAATAGGAGAATAAACCTGTTAGAAAGATAATATGGGTTTTAGATAAAATTCTCAAGATATTAGATTAATGTAAACCATTAAACAGGGATTATCATTTTTTTTGTAAAGCCCAAGGGCCATCTGGGCAAAATATTTTGGGGATTATGGGTGCAAATAGAAGATTTGTAAAATATTATAGTTTCTACCATAATAGGAAAATGTAATCGTATAAAAGGGGGTGAGTTTGTCTTTGTAAAGCTAAGTGGGACTTGGATAAATAATTCAAGTGTTTTGTAAGGGATATTTGGAGAGTTTGAACTTCTTGAGAGAAAATTACAAGGTGTTTGCATACACCAAAAATTGTAAAGTGAGAGATTGTGAGGAAATTGTATGGAGGTTTTGAAGGCTTGGGTATTGTAACAAAGCATAGTTTTGCTTGGCATTATCAATAAAGCGGTCCCAGTATTGAGAAGCGGACCCGAAGACATAGTCCACATTGGATGAACTCCGTTATCAATCTTCGCATTCTGATCCTTCTGTCTTTTGTCTCATTCTTCTCTCTTCCGTCTTAAATTCTCTCTAGTTATTTCAGTATTTTCAATTATCATTTGAATTCTAATTACTTGAGTTTAGTAATTAGTTAATTTCATTAAATTGTGTAAAATTGAACCTATTTTGTATTTTCAACAGTTAAACAACATAATCATGCAATTCTGCATGGATCAGGAAAAATTCGTAATTAGGAGTTAAGTGCAATAATTTGTAACTTTCTAATTACAGATCAAGTTGGTATCAGAGCCCGTTTTGCAGGAAATTGCAAAGTGAATGTTAACCAAGTTGAAACTAAAACAAGGAGAAGGTGCACTTACAAAATTCAACCCAGAGATTGGAAAACGAAGGACTTTTCCACGATCAAAGATGGCAACTGAACAAAGTTCTACAGAGCTTGATGAGAAATATTTCCAGAAATCTTTTCTCGAGATGAAGTCAATGGTGGAAGTTATTTTCCAAGAGAGGAAAGAACGAAAGAAGAGAAAGGAAGAAAAGGCTAGGAAGAAGGAGGAAGTTGAATCCTCATTGAAAGAAGACAAAGGTAAAGGAGTAGGAGGTGGTGGTGACCCTCCTGAACCTCCATCCCCATCCTCTTCATCTTCATCATCCTCTTCTTCTTCATCATCTAATGCTTCTAAAAAGAAACATCATGTGCAAGCTAATGCACCTTTGTTAAATCTAGATGTTAAATTTGATTTGTTAGTCTATAATGGAGAACTAGATGTAGATAAACTAGATAATTGGATTAAGCAAATTGAAGTCTATTGTAGAGTTCAGAAATTTACTAAGGATTCTCAAAAAATCCAATTAGCTACTCTTTTCCTAGGAGGCACAACTTTAATTTGGTGGGAGAGTAGAACACAGGAGGATCTAAGTCGTTATGGAAAAATTATTTCTTCTTGGTTTGAGTTTATAGTTGCATTAAAGAAATAGTTCTATCCATTAGGTCATATGCAAAAAGTAGTAATGAATTGGAAATCATTAAAGCAAGAGAAAGGACAAAGTGTACAAGATTATACACAGGAGTTTAGGAAAAGAGTTGTAATTTTGGGCATTCCATTATATACACAAGAAACTTTGTTAAAGTACATAGGTGGATTGCGTGAGAATTTTCATCATACAATACTTATGTTTAATCCAACTAACCTTGATGAAGTTAGTGTGCAAGCTATCCATTTGGAAACAAGATTGAGGAATAGCCAAGACAATCTGTTGCTGGACTCAAGTAAGCAAAAAGGAAGCAAGAAAGGGAAAGAGAAATCTCAGCGAACCACTACTATAAAGGAGGACAAGAAGCCTTATTGCTCACACTGCAAGAAGCAAGGGCACAAAGATACGAAGTGTTAGAAATTGCATCTTGATCAGAAGCCTAAGTGGTTCAAGGATTGAAAGGGTAAGAAGAAGTCCACAACTATCGTGCAAGACCTTGGTATGGAATTTGGTGATGAATTGAAGATTTCAATTGTGGGTTTGAAAGGTAAAGCTTTTGTTGGTAATGGTTTTTCCACTGATGTTTCATGTGCTTCTACTTCTAAAAGTCATGTTGTTCCTGAAGATAGAAAAAGATGTGAATTGTTTCATATAAGCGTGATTTCTAAGAACACTAAGATTGATACACTGATAGATAGTGGGTCCCAAGTTAATCTAATTTCAGAAGAAGTTGTTAAGTAGTTGGGATTGAAAACAAATCCATATAAGAAACCTTATCCATTAGGTTGGGTGTGCAATGATAACAAATTGCAAGTAACTAAGAAATGCAATTTAAGATTTGCAATAACATCTAAGTTTATAGATGAGGTTGAATTTGATGTGGTTCCACTTGATATCTATGGAATTGTGTTGGGTATCCCGTACTTATACGATAGAAAAACAATCTTCTACAGGGAACATAATCAGTATCACTTGTTTAAGGAAGGAATTGAATACATTGTGCATTCTCATCCAATTAAGATTGATAAGTCTTTTGTGACAACAGGACATTTGAAAGGGGTAGTTAATGCAAGAAATAATTTTTCACTTATGTCTATTCCACAAGAAGTGTCATTGCATAAAAGCATATCTGATTCTAAGGTTGTTCCAGTTACAAAAGACAAGTTTCATGTTGGTACATTCTTTTTCTCGTCTGCAAGTTTAGTTTTGCTATTCAACCTTCTACTTTTTAGTAGTGTATGGTTGGTAGTGGCAACACTAAATGTGGATGTGTATATGGCTAATGTACTTAACAATATCAGTGCATTTTTTATTGTTGTTATGATGATTCAAATGTATAGGTTCCAGAAAGGAAGGAAAAATGATACTGGGCAAGTGGGGCAACATTTCCCTAGCTCAATTTGTACATAGATAGACCTTTTGGAGGTCCAAAAGCTTCTCAATGGGGAGGAATGATCTAGGAGGATCTAGAAGAACCTAAAATTTTCACAGCCTCAAAATCTCTTAGAACCAACGTCATTGTGTAGAGCCCACCGACACGAACCTGACACAACTCAAACAGGCTCAAAAGTAGTCTATATGCAAAAGTTGCAAGTAGTCAAAGTTTTGGTCAACCAACAAATTAAAGGGCTCAGAAAAAGGGAAAAATTTGAAGTCATCAAAGGTGTTCAAATGGGGTGTCATCATGAAGATCTCATCGAGAGCTTTCCAACACAACTCATTTCGTCAAAAACAGAGTCCATTTGCACAAGTTACAAGCGGTCAAAGTTGGAAACATATGTTGACCAATCAACGCCTTGTCATCAGCCCAATTAGCGGACACATCAGCCAGAAAATCCCACATGGCACACTCCACCCAATATCTCCATTTTAAAAATATGTATAAAAAAATATATAAAACAATATATATATATATATAAATGAAAATAAATAAATATAAAATGCATGGGATGGGCCCCTCCCCAAAAGGAGTGCTCCCCCTTGAAATGTGGGTCCTCCCTAAATAAAAGGGAATCCCATGCTTAAACCTGTGAGCCCCATAAATGGGATTAAAAGCCAAAGTAAAGGTGGTGATCCCTATTTTATGGGATAAAGATTTTATTTTAAGATTTAAAAAATATATCTACTCCCCTATTACTTAGGGGTTAAGAAACAAAATACTCCCTAATAAATAGGAGAATAAACCCATTAGAAAGATAATATGGGTTTTAGATAAAATTCCCAAGATATTAGATTAATGTAAACCATTAAACAAGGATTATCATTTTTTTTGTAAAGCCCAAGGGCCATCCGGGCAAAATATTTTGGGGATTATGGGTGCAAATAGAAGATTTGTAAAATATTATAGTTTCTACCATAATAGCAAATGTAATTGTATAAAAGGGGGCGAGCTTGTCTTTGTAAAGCTAAGTGGGACATGGAGAAATAATTCAAGTGTTTTGTAAGGGATATTTGGAGAGTTTGAACTTCTTGAGAGGAAATTACAAGGTGTTTGCATACACCAAAAATTGTAAAGTGAGAGATTGTGAGGAAATTGTATGGAGGTTTTGAAGGCTCGAGTATTGTAACAAAACATAGTTTTGCTTGGCATTATCAATAAAGCAGACCCAACATTGAGAAGCAGACCTAGAGACGTAGTCCACATTAGACAAACTCTGTTATCAATCTGCGCATTCTAATCCTTCTATCTTTTGTCTCATTCTTCTCTCTTCCATCTTAAATTCTCTCTAGTTATTTCAGTATTTTCAATTATCATTTGAATTCTAATTACTTGAGTTTAGTAATTAGTAAATTTCATTAAATTGTGTAAAAGTGAACCTAGTTTGTATTTTCAACGGTTAAACAGCATAATCACGCAATTTTGCGTGGATCAGGAAAATTATGTAATTAGGAGTTAAGTGCTATAATTTGTAACTTTCTAATTACATATCTGCATAGAGATTCCCTATGTCTCTTCCATGTTGACCCAAATTAAAGTCTATGGCCGACACAAACAAATGAATTTTGGCTAGATGGAAATTAAACAAATATTTATTGTCATCTAAATCAACCTAGGGTGATTAGTAAACATGTTACCGACAAGAGGGTGTTTGTGATGGACTCCACACACTTGCATGCCCTACCTCGTTCCTCGTTCTCGAGCGTTGTGTCATTGATGTTCATATATGAACTTCATCTCTCAGTGCATATAGCAAGTTACCTTATTTGGCTTGGTTAGAAATTTTGGTAGAGTTCATTTTTTTTAAAATAGTGTTTTTTCCCATGTGTAGGTTATGGGCATTACACAATCATTGAATAACATTTAGCAAATCACCAAGAATAGGCAACCTATTCATTATAATTTGTGTGTTCCTGTTAAATATAAGTAGCTATGAGCATTACAATTTGAAAATAAAAGTTATTAAAAACAAAAATATAGATCATTTCAAGTTTATGGAATTTTATGTTTGAAAATTAATAAATAATTTAAAATCAAGTATAAAGTTTGATGTTTGAAAACTAACATTTACATCTACATTTTGTAGTAATTTTATAAAAATATGTAATATAAAGTTGTTAGTTATATTGTGGAATAGTTTTAGTAATAGATGGCATCATGCCATTGAACTTATAGTTAGGGAATTGGTTTGGATTTCCAAGCCTAAAATCAAAACAAAGTTGGTAGAAAATAATTGAATTTAAACCCAATAGATATCTATATATTTGAAATAGATATTTAGCTTAGAAATAGGTTTTCATCTTTGTTTAGGAAAGCAAGTAGTTTCTTTGCAAGATAGTTATTCTTTAAATTTTTTATTAAGAAATGGAAGAACATATGTTTTGTTGGAGAATTAAATTGTTGGAGAATTAAATCATAATTGTATAGTAATAAACAAGAATAATAATTATATTAAGTTAGCACTAGGTTTTATAATGAATTGTGCAAATGTTTATAAAACATTGCATTCTCGTAACTTCTCGTTACTTCTCCAAACTACCTAGGGAAAACTAACTCCCAATTAAATTAATATTTTAATACTAGTATAAATTATTAAGATGACTTTATTATAATTATAATCCTTATATTCTAACAAATTTTTTAAGAAGATATATCTACAAGCTAATTATTCAATTGTAAGAAAGAATATAATAAAATTTATCATTTCCAATTGATTTCCATGACTTTATATGAGTGTATATATACAATTCATAGTTTTTCTACATTGAATTAGATTTTTACAGTCATATTATTTAATGTATCACATGGTAATGAAGATGAACATCTTATTCTTATCAAATACATGTACATATTACCATACCAATTGTGTATATTCTATTGATCAGTCGATAAAGGACGGTTGATAAAGGGTCATTAATTTTTCAATGGTTTTTAATGCTAGATGATATAAGTTTGTAAAATTTCTGGTAGTATACATTAAAAAAAAAAGGAAAAGATTTAATCATGAGTTTTAAATTTATGTTCCTTTGAAGAAGTTAAGAGACAATTCTTTATGTCCTTACAGTATGCTAATGGTGAAGAAGTTTCAGTATGTATATGAACCCATATTGACAACTCTAATAAAAATATAAATAGTAACAAAGCAGATAACTATTGCAACAACTCGCCTACAAATAATAAATAATCATTTCTAGGGATTCATTTATATCTTTAATAAAAATACAAACAGTAATAGGACAAAAAATTAGAAAACTACTATACAATTCACCTACAAAAAATAAATAATCGTTTCTTCCTAGGCTTTCATAAGGGAGAAATACAACCAAATTGTAACAAAAATGAAAGTAAAAATAGAGAAAAACTGGGAAAAATGCATTGATTTTGTCAGTCAAATAGGATGGACTGAAATTTCTGGAAAAAAATAATGGAAGAGGTAACATTTAGAACCTAAAACAAAAAGAAAAATATTATCTAAAATAGGTCATTTAGGGATTTTGTACTTGTAACATGTAGCAGGACTCAAACTAATGTTGATGCCTTGAGCCAATAGTCACTTGTTGATGCAAAGAAAATATAAATTAAATTTGATCTAAGTTGAGATTCCTAAAGTTGTAAGTGATAACAATCCTCTAAGACCGCTTCATACATAAGGGTGCAAGTTCTAGAGAAAATTTCAATACCGACCAAGTGTAATACTGATGTTCGGTTTATAATTTGAGGACAATTTTCTCTAATAAATCAAGTCCTAGTTTTCTTGTTTGGGGTAGACCTCTTAATGAGAAAATAAATATCCTAGGAATCATTTTAACATTGAATTGTTTCATTCTTAAGGTTATTATCATTAAACCACTCAAAGAGAACATCAAATTATAGAGGATTGACTCTTTGTGATGTAAAGGAAAGCAGATAAACTAACAAAAAGAATATAGGAATAGGAATTTACATGAATTGAATACAAAGCAATGAATATCAGCTAAAAATAATATTTGAGGGTTTGTAAAAGTCCGATAGTATATAGGAGATCTTAATTTGGAGTCTACTTGAAACACTTATTCATATAAAAATAAGAAAGGAAGGTAAATAAGCAATATCAACAGTCATAACAAACCTGAACAGGTAGTAGATTTGGCTTGGGTAGTGGGTTTTCTCCCCATTGGTCTCGGGTTCAACTCTGCTCTTGGGTTTAAGAGGTGGAACCTCTTGCAAGCGACGAATCTCACCCATAGGGGACTAGTCTCACCCTAGCTCACCTCAGGTACCCAAGGTAAGGGTTGTTGGGCCACTGGGCTAGGTTGCAGGGACACCCCTATAGTAACAAAAATATATATATATATATATATATATATATATATATATATATATATATATATATATATATATATATATATATATATATATATATATATATATATATATAATATATATATATATACATATATATATATATACATATATATATCAACAGTCATAATAGAACATATTATCTGTAAAAATGGAAAATTCCTTGTTTAAACCACACTCTATTAATGCTATAGACTTTGGACACTAACTCATACAAGCCTATAAGCTAAATCATTAAGTGACTCATATTCACAAATATCTTAGAAATAGAACACAAAAAATTGTAATAGTGATAAATATAAAGAGAACAAAACTTGGAATGAGGCTTAAAATTTGTTTCCAAATAGGAAGGGACCAATGTTTTTCAAGAAAATAGTAAAATTTCAAAGACAATAAATAGAAAACTAATCTAAACATATTTTTAGGTTTTCTTACCTAGATTGTGCAGTAGGGATCAAACCCACAACCTTGATTTGTTGAAACTAAAATTAATTTCCTCTTGGGGAGGAAAATACAGCTCTGAGGGTGCAATTACATTATAAGGCGGTTGAATGTTTAAAACACATTGATAGTTCTACACAATTTTGAATGCCTAAAGGACTTCAAATCCAGTCGAATGTTTTAAAAACATTGAGAATAAAACAAAAATATTAATTCAAAATATAGTTTAACTAGATGGAGTAATCGTTTGGTTGGATTGCGATGTGAATTCAAAATATAGTTTGCTTGATTTTCCTTCACATTTTCTTCAAGTCATTTCTTTCGTACCACGATTCTCAAATGCCAAAACAAACAATTGGGAATTATAGCTACTATTTTTTAAGGAATAAATTTGTAGACATTTAAATTTTTAGTAATTAAATTTAATTTTGGATGATTGTGGTTCAAATTAGTAGTTTATTTGGTAAAGGTGATGGTGTACTATTTTATTTAGTCAATTTTTTAGATATTTAAAATGGCAATAATTAAATGGTCTTTGGATGATTTTGAAAAATGAATCCTCTTTATTATAAATAGGAGTCTTCCCGTAAATGTGAACACTTTGTATGTAACTTAGTTATATAAAAAATTAGTTGTTTGATGTTTTATTTATGTGTGATAATTTATGTATATTTAATGTGTGGTGTTGCAACATGAGTATCCAAGGAGAATTTAATTGTACAAATTTGATTTAATGTAACTTCTTGATGTGCTTAAATGATTCATTCTATATCATAAATAAGTAAATAAAATAACAAAATCATATGGTGAGATAAATTTAAAGTTGTGCCTTACAACTTGTAAAAAAGTTTAAATTAAAAAAGCTTCCATCTAAATTTGTTGTCTTTATATATGTTAGTTAAGAAGTGTCACATCACCATGATAACCACTTCCACAATAGATGGCTATGAAAAATAGAATAAAAATAAATAGATAAACTAATTAAAAAACATGACAAAAATGGCGTTGATGTTGGTACTTGTCGCCTGGAGCAAGCCAAGGCCTGCATAAGGCCATTTCTCTCCTTTCATGTGCTTGATTGTCTATTGGGTGTCGAGCTTGCTATCTGTGAAGGTGTGATCTGGGGCTGGGGCGACTAAAGAGGTGTGGGGTTGGGAGTGTTAGTTGCTAGCAGGGATTGTGGTCAATGCTTTTTATTTTTTGCTATGGGTAAAGTTGTGGTGTTCTTTATTTCTGATCTCCTCTATTTGTTGTGGTTGTAGTGTGAGCTTTGGTTTTTTTGTGGGGTTTCAGTGTTGGGGTTAAAGGGTGTTTGTAGTGCCCCTCCATGATTCACCCTATTAATGTTTTTTTGGTCATGCTTGTCAACCTCGCTTTGTGGTTAGGTATTGATTGGTGTTTAGTCTATTTGATTTAAATTTGGTCAATAAGTGTTTCTATTTAATTGTCACATTACTCACTTGTGAGTACCCTGCCACACTATGATTTCCTATCACAGTGTGCTTGATTGTATGATTATATATCTATTTGTTCAACCACTTTGTTGTTGCATGTTGTAGGTACTAGGCATCAACTCCACCTGAATTAGCAGGTCTGAGTGTGCCTTAAACCCAATGGAAATTGTTGATTCATAGATAACATAAGATCCCCTACCCTAGCCATCATCCTTGAAGAGGATGAGTATCTAGGTTGATACCCTGTCAGTTCTGTAGTTAGTTCATGTCATTTGAAGTTCTAATTTTTATCCTGGTTGGTGGTTAGGTAATTGTTTGACATTTGGTTTGTTTGATAACTTGATGTTAATTGGTATCATAGCCTAGGTTCATACACTAGGCACTCTAGATACATATGAGCCCATTATGTTGACCTAGATGCATGTACTCTTATGATTATGTTTTGTCCTTGTGTCGTCCTCGCTTAGCAACCCGATATTTGTCCTTTGGTGGTGTTTGTCATATGGTGTATAAAACCAATGGAAAGGATGAGACCCTCAGTGTACTGCACAATGCACCAATATTATTTCTATCAGGGATGCATTATGAACACTTGTATAGCCTTGTGAGATGACTTTCGGTGATGTGAATTTATGGTGTATGTGAAGAATGTGTGTTAAATCTAGAATTTTGTGCTTATAAAGTGATAAATTTTGTTATCATGCTTCAGAAAAGGTGTAAAATCATGGTCTTTTGTTGAATATGTTATGATATTTTGTGTTGAATAATGAACAAAGTGGAACATCTTGTCTGAAAATGATGAATATTTAATGGAAAATGTGTTCTTTTTGTTTTGTTTTATAGAAGTGAAGCATTCTGATGTAATGAATCAGCCTTGATGATTGATATTTATTTGCATGTAGTTAACTAAGTGTTAATTTATATACACCAACTTTACATATGATAATCATCAAGAAAGAATATATTTTAGTAAATGAGTTGGAATTTAGCAACATGCTCTACAAATAAATGAGACATTCTTTAGTATTGAATAATTTCCTTTGGTATCTATTAGTTTTGTATAGATATGAACTCGTTAGTTCTAGATAATGATTGGAAAAAGTTAATTAAATCATATAATCTTGATCTCAATAGTAAGGTTGCAAGGATTAAGGTTGACAGTCATAGTTCATGATTTGAAAGAAACCTAGTGAATGCCATCATCTTTTGAGGAAATTGATTAAATATCTTGATGCTAGGAAGTCTATTCAAGTTATTATAGGGCTAGAAAAGGAACTTGCAGAAGTAGATAGGTCTTCTTAAAACTTGCAATTGGATGTAAATTGTCTCATTGTCAAATATTGTATTGCTTACTAGATGAATAAATAGATTTGAGTTAGTGTTTTATAACAACACTTGTTTTATCACAGATAGGATTTTGTAGTCCTTCATATGAGTATCTTAATTGAAATTAGAACCCTCTTCTCATTAGAAAGAAAAGGGGGATGATTAGAGTCAAAAAGATTAGGTGTTTTTGGTTGATATTATTTTAAAATCTTTTTAAATGATTTGACTTTGAAGAAGTTAAAGACTTGGCTATTGAGTAATCAGACTTGAAGGTAGTGTAAATGATTTGATAACATTATGGAAATGTTGTCATTAATATCTTATGGTATATATTATAGGATTGTGCATTCAATTGCACAATATTTTTTATCCTTCAATTGTTGATTTGTGAACATATATGTTATTTTGTAGATTGCAAGATTGCTTAACTTGTGATCTTGTATATTTACTGGATGATGTTAGGTGTTGTGTCATGAATAATGGATTTTCTATGTGTTTACTTGTTTGATGTGTTTTGGTGAAAGGGACGAGGTATTAGAGCAAGGTTTCATACACTGGGTACTCTGGTTTCATATGAGCCCATTATGTTGTCCTAGTTTCTTGTACTCTTGAGGATTATGTTTTCCCTTTTGGTCATCCTCGCTTAGCAACCTGAGATTTGTTCTTTGGTGGTGTTTTTCTAATGGTGTGAAAACCCAGTGGAAAGGATAGGACCCTCAGTGTAGTGCACAAAACACCGATATTCTTTCTATCAGGAATGCATTATGGACCCTTGTATAGCCTTGTGATGTGATTCCCAGTGATGTGAATTTGTGTGTATGTGAAGAATGTGTGTTAAATCTAGAATTGTGTGATTATGAAGTGATAAATTGTGTTTTCATGCTTCTAAAAAGGTGTAAAATCATAGCCTTTTTGTTGAATATGTTATGAGGTTTAGTGTTGGAGTGAATTTGTTCACTATCATGCTAATCCTAATAGAACAAATGATTGATCTATTAACTAAACTAGCATTGATCAAACTTGAATTGGAGATAGATAAAAATAAATCAGACTAGAAGGGATAGGCTCAAGGTATTCTTTGTTCATCCATTACAAAAGTAGGATCATTGAATTGAAGTGTGAATATGTATATATGATACTTTTAGTATCCCAATGCTTAATTGTAAGAATATCATATTATCTACTAAGACAAGGGAATAGATGAAAGAAAATCTTATAGTATAAATAGATATTGCTTAACTAGCTTGTTTGAAAAGTTCTGATAATGGGTTCACATCACTTATTTCCCTTAATCATGATCATGTCATATTCTATTAAACATAAGAGAATATGATAGTGTATCTTTTAATGGAATTCTACTTCAAATATTAGTTTTTAGTTGAAAGACAATAGTTTTTAGTAGCAAACATCTTGTTATTATTTAGCATTGATCTAAGTATTGAATTTGCAGGGTTGTTGCCTTGATATGGAGATTAAGTTGTTAATTATTATGTCATATTATAGTTCTAATTTGAAATACATTCTTAATAATCCAATTTGTTACCCATTAGTAAATCATGTTATTATTTGGAACTTATCGATAAGTGCATAATTATTTTGTGGCATAATGATTCATTACTTGCTATAGTTTTCAAATATGCTTGTCGTTGGTACTACTTGACTAGATCATTTGACATAAGGATATTTTATTAAAATTTATTCCTAAACTTACATTATTATAGTCCTAATTATCATTATTCAATTTGATTTTTATGAAGAAAAGATATCATCCTTGGTTAGGTTAGTATTATATTTTTGACAATTGAGATTATTTGCCCATTGATAGTATTGCTTAGCTATTTTATCATTGCTAACCACTAGTTTTTGTAGAATGATTTGTTATGATAATAAGTTATTTATGAATGATTATCAATCAACCATTTCCAATGATTTCAAAATGATGAATAGTTAATGGAAAATGTGTGCTTTGAAAGAGTGGCATCCTGATGTAGCGAATCAGCTTGGTGTATTATATTAGATGCTTTGATATCATCACCATGTAATTATTCTATCAAGTAGCAAATGGTATATGATTTGGTTTGAGCATTGAGTGATGTATTCAAATGTGTCTTGGTGAAAGGGATAGTGTTGCATTACTCATTCATGAGTAGCTTGATACGTTGTGAATTCCCTTCACAATGTGCCTAACTGTATGATTATATATATGTTCGACCATTTTTTTGTTGCAGGCTATAGGTACCAAGCATCAACTCCACCTGAATTGAAAGGTCTAAGTGTGCCTTAAACCCAATGGAATATGTTGATTGGAGATAGTATTTGGTCCCCTACCCTAGCCATCATCCTTGAAGAGGATGAGTATCCGAGTCAATACCATGTCAGTTATGTAGTCAGTCTATGTCATTTGAAATTCTACCATTTACCCTGGTTGGTGGTCAGGTAATTTTTTGACATTTAGTTTGTTTGATTATTTGATGTTGTTTGTATTTACGATAAAGGAAAAGTGAACATGGTATTATTTAACAAGTTTTAGAACTTATGTGTGTATGTTTTATTCTAACCTTGTGACTTCTAGGAGTAAGTCAAATTTTAGGGGGGAGGATGTAGTGCCCCTCCATGATTCACCTTGTCAATTTTATTAGTTGGTCTTGCTTTTGACCATGCTTCATGATTTTGTGTTGTTTGGTATTTGGCTTATTTGATTAATAAAGGTTGTTTTGGTTATTTGTTGCATTGAAATAAAATTATTAAATTAATAGGGTACTTGCGATGAGTAAATATAAAATATATAATCATAGTTTATAATAAATAAAAAATTATAGCATAAAAATAAAGTTAATAAATAAAATATTTCTAGGATGAGTTGATTATTAAATGTAAATAAATTAGAGCATGTTTTGATAAATAAAGTTGTAAATAATTATAGTGTAATATTAAAATAAAATAAAATCAAATGGGAAAATTATAATTAATAAAAACAAGGTGATAAATGAATAGTCAGGTTTCTAAATTCAGTTCAGGTGGTTTCAAACTGGTATTGAAATTGATTATGGAATCTTCAGTTTTTTCTACTTGAGTCAATTCCAATTATTGCACACCAATAAAGCCAATGAAGTGGTTACATGCAAAAGAGATTTTTGATGGCGGTTACAGTCCTTAAAAAGAAAGCATAATGAGGAGTGGATTCTTGATGGTGAAAATAGAGGCTATATCTCATGGGAGAGAATCTACACGCACTGCCTACATAATTTCATTCGCAGGCCTTCCTCTGGTCATACGCATTTAATTCTTTTTAGTTTTTGAAGAATTTTGTTGAATGGGCATCCTACATTCTTCATACCACCTTTTACTCTTTTCTTCACGAGTCTCTTCATTCAATGGATATGCATGTTGATATGTTTCTTTTATCAATTCCATTTCAATTTCTGGAGGTAATGGACATTATTATGAGCACTCGGTAGGTAATGCGGATTGTGGATTCCTCATTTCTCTATACAGGAAGTATTTCTAGGTTGATCTCTAAATGAGATGAGATGAAGTTTTGTTGGGAAATTTTGATCATCTCAAAGAAACCTTCAAGAACAGTAGTGTCTTCGGTAACTTTAATTTCAATTAGATTGCCTCAAAAACACGTACAACTATGTCACAAAGCGAAAACTGACACAGTTGACTTTCCACATTAATCCTTCTGAGAGAAGCACATGTAAATTTAGTTTCAACAGCTTGCATAAATAGATTCAACAAACAGAACCATGTAACATAAAAGATGGTACAAAATATTAGAACACACAGATTTACGAAGGGAAAACCCTTTCGAGTAAAAAACCCCACACTCCAAAAGATCTGAGCCATTGTATTATTCAGCAACAAACAAAGTTACAATACAATCTCAGGCTCATAGCGATATTACATCTTGTTTCATTATGGAGACAAATTGGTAGCAGCCCTATTCTATTTCCCTCTCTCCCTTTTTTACATTTCGTTGATCAACCTCTCAGTCCATTTCAACCTTTGCACTATTACAATAATCTTACATAGTATATAGTGCAGATTAACAACAAAAGATCGATCAAGACATTCTATCAGGAGAGATTTCAGTAGCATAACCTTGCTTAGATCTTCCTCTCTATGTCTCATTGTAGAACGTTCAATGTTTATACCATTCATTCTCAACTGACAGGAAATAGTTCAACTTCCAACCTAGAACCATTCAGCAGGGCAACTGCCAAACAGACTTGGACAATGAACAATTTCCTCAGCGGAAAAATGACACATCAACAGGTCAGCAAAAACATCATTTATTCAACTGAGTCCACCTTCACTTTCGTCGGCCTAACTTTGTCTATCGGTCATAGTCATGAAAGAGAGACTGATCACCAAAGTCTCCCTGATGTCATTCAATGTCCTGAAGTCTCAACCAAGCCTATCAGTAAGACAATGTCCATCGGCAAGAGTTCATAATGTCACACTGAAGCCATAGGTCTCCCCGATGTCATTAAGCTCACACACCTTTCGAACCATCTTGTCGGCCTGAGTCACCCTGACGATCAATAGGAGCACCATTGTCACAAGGTCAACCTTATCGACAAGACAACTAGCATCGGAGAAAGTTTCACCAAAGTCCCAAGTCACACCGAAAACCTCACGCTCAGCTATAGTTTGGAACTCCTCATCGGCAAGAGTCACACCAAAAGAAAACCTATCGACCAGACCAACACTATCGCCGTGAGATTTGAATTCCATTCCAACAGTTCTGGTCATACCGACGACCATCAAACATTTCATCGGCAGGAATCACACCGAAGGAACCATTGGCTAGACACGCTCTATGGTTCAAACTCTTTTAGAACCTTCATGTCACCCCAACCAAATACCATTAGCCAGAGTCACGCCGATGTCCAGACCCATCGGCCAGAGTACCACTATTGGCAACAAACTGAGATCTCACAATGATAGTTCAAGTCACACCAACCACTCCTGTCAGTAGGACAAACCAAAGGTCACACCAACGTCGGCCTGACTTCTATTGTTGGAAGGAGTTAGGAAACTTGTGCCAATAGTTCAGGTCATGCCAACAACCTTCATCGCTAGGACATACTAGAGGTCACACCGATATGCTCAAAGTAGGAACTTCACAAGGAGAACTCAGATTGGGCTGAGTCACACCGATCTCACAGACAGTTCAGGATCACTATGTAGATTAGCCAAACATCTCAGTGGTCACACCAAAATCGCTCTCTCAAAGGTTTAGGCCAATGGGATTGAGGCACACAATTCCAAAAATCTCTCACTTGACAAAGATCAGATTGGCACCTCCAGAGCACTCAGGAATAAATATCATGCTAGAACCACCAGTTTAGACCCTGCTCTATTCAAATATTTGTTCAACATCACTTAGGACAACCAATCAACAAGTTTCCATAGATAATAGTCTACCAAAAAATCTACAACAAAATCAAGTATCCAACTACAACTAACTATCCAACATTGCAACCAATCACAGCCTTCCATGAAACCACATAGATCTCAAACATGCTCTCATGCTCCATCAAGACTTCTGCAACAACATCTAAGATGTCTACCATTCAAGAAACAATCCATTTCATCCTCTAACATGCCACCTATGGAAGAAAGGTACAAGCCAAGGTGAATATGCACCAGTCCAATGAACACAAGCAAAGGATCCCAGTGATATCAACAACAAGAAACTGCTATCACTCCAGAAAATAAGATAAAAACATCAACTAGAACAACAATCATCCTAACTGCTACTTTCCAACTAATAAACCCATGTAACTAACAATAGCACCCACAACAATTTCTAGTTCATCCAGTCATCCATACCTCAAAGGTATCCACATTAGTAAACTCATGCCAATAGTACAGCCAACCCACCAACTCTAGATACAAGCTCCATGTACAAACCAATCAAGAAGAAAAAGCACAACCAGAAACTCCCACCGCATAGGTAATTTCAAATTTGAAAGATCAACGGCATAACAATTCTACCAATAACAACACATAGAAAATGTAACCATGTAGTACCAAGGAAATATCCACAATGATATGCACAACCTGTAGAACATCCTCCTACATACACCTCTAATAGCTAGCTATGTCAAGTATGATCTCCTTCACATCCCAAAGAAAAGCCATAACAACACCTAATCGTTCAAACACCAAGATCAAACATATCAAATGTAACATGTAAACAATCATGGATATAAGCCTCTCAAAGAAGATCAAACTACTTCACTTCCCATATTAGGAAATCAACCCATAAAGAATCTCCTACCAATTCTCATCAATAAATGATATGACACAAAAGCTCAAGGAGATAAACCATGTTGTGCATCTTCCACTATGAATCCTCCAGAACCATTTAAGCAACAATTCAAGATCCATATCATGAACGAAAGCATAAAACACATCTGAAAGATACAATGGGAAAATATCTCTCAAATCAAACTTCACTGCCGAGTAGACCAAGAGTGGGAAAAGAAAATGCTCCTCTAAGATATACAAGTCACCATGACTCATCCAAGAGCAATCTCCTCATTGGTCTCTATTGAACTCGTGTTAAACCAAGGTGTAGGCTACTCAAACCTTCTGCTGAAATCAACACCTTTCTCATCTCAAGAGAATTACAGCCTCACCTTATTCTCCATGTATCCATGAGCACCTGCAAATGATCATCCCATGCTGAACTCCAAACTGCATTACTGCACTAACATAAAGTTCTGAAGCATATGACCAATTTACTCAAAACACAGAGAAACTCTAGACCACTGTCAAAGCTCCAAACATCTAAAACAAGAACTTATCATGACACCATGATCTACACATCCCCCTTAGGAGATACCACACTCCAAGTGACTTCACCCTGGTCTCAAGAGAAATGCCTCATGCCAAAACTCTAATGTGCAATCAAGAGTATAACATGACATCAGGTAAACAAACTCCAAACCAACATCACCTGTCAAACACCACCAACACCTCAGCCAAAGACTCCAAAACATCATCCATGGTTCCAAGATGTTGGACATCCTCAAATAGTGTCCATGCAAATGTGAAAGAACCCTTTTGCAGCAATAGGATCCAAGATTCCCTCCTAGTAACATCGGCAACACTAAAGAAGATTATTCACCACCAAGTGATGAACCCACAGTCATTGCTAAAGCTCCCACTGAACCGTGACATCCAATATTTTCAAGCATCATGACCAACCATCTCCAAAACTGAAAAATAATATCTTCCAGGCCCACAAACATATAACAGTGTTGCTAATTAAACCAAGATCTCAAAAGTAAGGAGATCACCATGCTACAGGACTCCATAATCGACTATCCAGGAATTCACTTATCATCCATCCTCTTACCTCAAAATAGCCACACCAATGCACAAGTGACCACAGACAAGGCCAGCTTACAAGTCTGCATAAATACTAAATCAAATCACGTGGATTTAGACAATCCACTTTCAGGTTGTCCCACTACAAACATATGGGTAAAGACAGCCCACAACTTTGCACAACCCATAGATCCAATTAATGAAACATGAAGACTCACTACCACATCAATGTCTTGCACAATATGAGGTCTCACAAGAGAACAAACATGTAGACACCCTAACTTAAACACCAAATCAAGTACAGATCCAATTTTCCAAACATGTCCACACCAAGCACCATAGTCTAGGAATCCATCAAGAATTACCATAGAAACAAAGAATGACTATTCACATACCAAACATTTCTATGTAGAGAAAGAATCAAACCTTCTCTCACCATGCACAAAGAATGCAAGTAGAACTATAACTATCTCATCCAGTAGGACCCCAAGGAAGTAGGGGTCTAGAAGATAGCTCTTCAGCAAATCCACAAAATAGCAAGTTTTCTTGACCATGTAAAACCTACAAAACCATAAAAAAATATGCAAGTACAATACATCCTTAAAAAAGGAAACAACAGTTCAGGAACCCCAAGCCTATTTCAAGCGAACTCCAAAACCACCAATATGCACATGCATCTGAGAAAGAGATGAGCTATTTCAAAAGCTTTCAAATCATCTAATGATTAACTCCATAGCCTTTATGTATTTGAGGTTAACAGGAAACAATGCCTTCCAACACTAGGAAACGCCACCCAGCATAAGAACTCTCTTCCATGGCTGAGAAACAACCCACCCCTCTCCATATTACCAGGGAGCCTCTCATACAAACAACCAATATGAAAGATTTACTGCTACACAGCCACGAAGCAAAGAAATCCACCTCATACATCAAGGTTCTACCGCTGCCAACTAGGAGACACAAATCACAGCAATTCAACATGACCAACTCCATTGTCTCCATCTTCACCATCCTTCAAGTTGTGTGTTGTCTCTGAATACCACAAGACTTCCACTCACCAAAGGATCAATACATCAGCCAATTCCTCCAGATTTCCTCAAGCCTAGTAGACTAAGAAATCTTCACAGGAGAAATACCCAGAACCAACAACCAAAAGAAGGCTCTAATACCACTTGTTGGGAAATTTTGATCATCTCAAAGAAACCTTCAAGAACAGTAGTTCCTTCGGTAACTTTAATTTCAATTAGATTGCCTCAAAAACACGTACAACTATGTCACAAAGCGAAAACAGACGCAGTTTATTTCCCACATTAATCCTTCTTAGAGAAGCACATGTAAATTCAATTTCAACAACTTGCATAAATAGATTCAATAAACAGAACCATTAAACATGAAAGATGGTACAAAAGATTAGAACACACACATTTACATGGGGAAAACCCTTTCGGGTAAAAAAACCCCACACTCCAAAAGATCTAAGCCATTGTATTATTCAGCAACAAACAAAGTTACAATACAATCTCAAGCTCATAGCCTTTTCATAGAGATTACATCTTGTTTCATTCTAGAGACAAACTGGCAGCAACCCTATTCTATTTCCCTCTCTCCCTTTTTTACATTTCCCTGATCAACCTCTCAATCCATTTCAACCTTTGCACTATTACAATACTCTCACATAGTATATAGTACAAATTAACAATAAAAGATCGATCAAGACATTCTATCAAGAGAGATTTCAGTAGCATAACCTTGCTTAGATCTTCCTCTCTCTATCTCATTACAGAATGTTCAATGTTTATATCATTCATTCTCAACTAACAGGAAATAGTTCAACTTCCAACCTAGAACCATTCAATAGGGAAACTGTTGAACAGACTTGGACAATGAATAGTTTCCTCAATGGAAAAATGATACATCAGTAGGTTAGCAAAAACATCATTCATTCAACCAAGTCCACCTTCACTTTCGTCGACCTAACTTTGTCTATCAGTCACAGTCATGAAAGAGACACCGATCACCAAAGTCTCCCCAATGTCGTTCAACATTCTAAAGTATCGACTAGGGCTATCAGCAAGAAAATTTTCATCAACAAGAGTTCATAATGTCATAGCAAAGCCACAGGTCTCCTCGATGTCATTAATCTCACACCTTTCAAACCATCTTGTTGGCCTGAGTCACACTGACAATCAATAGGAGCACCATTGTCACAAGGTCAACCTTATCGGCAAGACAACCAGCATTGGAGAAAGTTTCACCGAAGTCCCAAGTCACACCGACAACCTCACGCTCAGTTGCAGTTCGGAACTCCTCATCGGCAAGAGTCACACCGAAAGAAAACTTTTTGGCCAGACCAACATTGTCACTGTGAGATTCAAATTTCATTTTGGCAGTTCTAATCATACCGATGACCATCAAACATTTCATCGACAGGAGTCACACCGAAGGAACCATTAGCCAGACATGCTCTATGGTTAAGACTCTTTCAAAACCTCCATGTCACCCCGACCAAATACCATCAACCATAGTCACACCGATCTCCAGACCCATCGGCTAGAGTACCACTATCGGCAACAAACTGAGATCTCACAATGATAGTTCAAGTCACACTGACCACTCTCATCGGCAAGACAAACCAAAGGTCACACCGATGTTGGCTTGACTTCTATTGTCAGAAGGAGTTAGGAAACTTGCACCAATAGCTCAAGTCATGTCAACAATCTTCATCGCCAGGACATGCCAGAGATCACACCAATATGCTCAAAGAAGGAACTTCACAAGAACTTAGATTGGGCTGAGTCACACCGATCTCACAAACAGTTTAGGATCACTATGTAGATCGGTTGAACATCTCAGCAATCACACCGAAATCGCTCTCTTAGAGGTTTAGGCCAATGGAATTGAGGCACACAATTCCAACAAGTTTGAGATTACAGAGAAAGTTATGTGGGTTCAACAGCTTATGCGTCGACATGTGGAGTTGGTGATGGTGTTCTCTTGCTCTACATCTTTGTTGCTTCTCATTCGTAGGGTGTGGGAACTACTAATATACTTTTGGGCTCTCCTGCTCTCCATCGCACTTTTATTGTTGTGTTACTCACCATTGATGAAAGAAAAGTGGGAGAAAGGGAAGGAAAGGCGACAATCAGGGGGAATCGAAATAGTTCGAAAGAGGCAAAAAAATTGAAAGAGGATTCGAGGCAGAGACTTTGAAATAGAGAGGTATGACCTTGATTCTCTTAGCACTGTTAGATTTTTTTTGGTGTATAAGTTCTTGGCTATCATGCGGTTGGTATTTTGTCTTACTCCATGTGGCCTTGACATATTAGTTTAGGGTATAAGTCGTATTCTTCCATCATTGCTGCTATTGTTGTTTAACCTGGTATCTTCAGTATACCTTAGCTAAAAGTGGTAGCATCCAACATTAGGAAGAAAACCCTATTCTCCATTTTTGTTTTAGATAAGATTTGCCGATAATTACTACAAATCATGGGAACTAAATCTCTGCTAAACATTTCCCGAAAGTGTTGTTTCACCTCTATCATATATTCTTCCTTGTAAAATCCATTTATAACTGCATCATAGCAAAATGTGTTTGGCACAAAGCCTTTGTCTCTTGCATCGAAAATTAAATGCAATATCTATTGTATATTACCCTCTATCTAAACTTGAAATTTTTCCTAGGGATCTGAGAAGAGGACAAGAATATTGGAAACCCTTTAACTCTCATGCTTTTGAAGACCGGTCCATGTATTCAAGCATTTCAAGGATGTGGTTTGACACTCATGCTATCTTAGAAACTCATGATCTACTATCCTAGAGATTAATCCTTCTATCCTCCCCACTTTATGGGTGTTCACATCTCTTTCAAAGATTGATTTGCTTTTAGCGTTACTCCTTGATTATGCCTACTTCTTAGTAATTGAGTGCAAGTAGTTATATACCTCATAGGAAACTATATATTATTTGTTTATTGTCTCCAATGTTTTTTTAACCTTCTGCAGTGTGGAATATTGTTCCCTTTATCGCATCTAAAATCTTGTTGAATTTTCAGGCATTTCATTATCATCTTGAATGAGATGAGTCATATGAGAAATTATATTCACATTTATTCTCAAGTTGCTTATCCTTTACATGGATTGAAGTTCAAACCTAACTGATAACCATATGTCAACCCAAACAATTAATATTTTTCTTCAATCCTTTACATATACTTCTATCTGCATAAAAATATCAATCATCGTTGTCTTAAATCCATTTGAAAGATGTCAAGATAAGCATTGTATAAGGCTAATCATAATTGTTAAGCTCTTGGCTTGAATGTCTCTTAAGATTCCTCATTTTTCACATAACAAAATCTTCTCAAAGACAGACATATATATATTTTGAAAACAAATAGAGAGAATTTTAACCTAACTATCAATTGACATCCCATCAATCCACTGTTGGAGGAATAAATTCAAATTTTAAGCAAGTGTCAAATCATACCGATCTGGTCAAGATCACAAGATATGTCTCAAACAAATTGGGTATGTTATCTCCTTGGTTTTAGGTTTTAATAAATAAAGTAGAGGCTTCTTATACCACTAGAAACATCTACAAGCTTACACAAGCAATGTATGTGTGAGAGATAAATGCATAGACCTAGGATTTGGAAATACACATTTTGCTTCCTCTTGAATGGCCCAAAGAGAATGTTTGAGATCTTCGAATTGAGTGAATGATGTGTCTCCACTACCTCGAAATGAATTTAAATATATATTTAGAATTTTAATATAAATAATATTTTTTTATAGTAAAATCTTATTATCGTTCATTTAAATAAAAAGTATTTAGTAATATTACAAGTATATATGTATGTTCGAATGTGAATGTATTTCAATTTCAATATGTGAAAATATTTCCACATATGTGTATTTTCTACCGATTTTAAAAAGGGAATATATATATGTGTGTAAATATATGCGTGTGTTTCTATTTAATTATGTTGGAATATAAATGTATTGTATATATCTAACAGTCATATGAAAATACTATATATATATATATATACACATGTATATGTATTAAAATTATGGAAATGAAATAGCGAAAGAAAGTTGACATACTTGTATTATGAAGAATGAATGTTTGATTCTATTATAATTGTTTTGAGTTATAAATTTATAATTACACTTGTTTTGAGAACAAATGTGATTGCAAAATCTATGTATTCTGTGGTGATTATATGATTTCTTCCTTGTGACAAATATCATGTCAATTTTGGGATTATTTAAGTGGGAGTTATTGTGCAAGTGTTTAAGTTGGTTTCTAGAGGCTTGGGAGGGAGTACTGCTCCATGTATGGATTTATTGATGGTTTCACTTTGAATTATGTATGGCACTTATGATGGTTTCTCTTTGAATTTCGTATGGCTCCTATGAAGGTTTCTCTTTGAATTTTGTATGGTTCTTATGATGGTTCCTCTTTGGAGGTGGTTTAACCATACCTCAATTTGTGTGCAATATGGTCAATGTTTTGTACTATGTTTGAGATTGTGATATGTGTGCAAGATGATCCATGCCTTGCACTGTATATGGATTTTTATGATTATGTGAGCAAGATGGTTAATTCCTTGCTCTAGGTTGGATTCATGTGATTCTGTCATGCATGCAAAATGGTAAATTCCTTGCTTGATTTGTAGGGTCTACTGGTTGCAAGTATGGGGAGTGGCTCTCAATGGGGGCCGACGTCTAGTGAGAGACTATCAGGGTAACCCATTGGTGAGTTTCTTAATTCAGTGATAACCTAATTAATGAATTGGGGGGATGGGTAATTTTCACATAAATAAAATAAATGGTAAAGCCTTTCCCATGCCTATTGTAGCATCCCTCTGATTTGCTTATATTTTCAGACAATGCTTTTACTTTGATAGACCATGATACTATGTTGTTATTTGATCGCTGATATTAGAGAGATGATGGTTTTTATATTGTGATGTGATGGTACACTTTATGGATGATTATTGATTATGACATGCTTTCTAGTTAGCATAGTTGATTAGTTGAGTTGATATTGATATATGCTCATTTGTAGTTAATTGATGTTCTAGTTTCGTCAGCTTTGATGTGACACTGTATTGGTGAAGGGAATAGGATTGCATCACTCGCTTGCGAGTGCCCTGCGATTCTGCATTTTTCTCTTCACGGTGTGTTTAATTTATGATCTATATACATGTATGACATATGTTTTATTGCAGGATTGCATGTACAGGACATCGACTCCACCTAGATTCATAGGTTTGAGTGTGTCCATTGACCAATAGAATAGCTGATTGGGAGATAGTAACGGGATTTCCTTGTCAAGCCACAACCCTAGTCACAGTGTGTCATTAGTCTGTGTTTGGTTTTGTTGGGTTGTCATGTTGTCCATGTTTTCCTTGTCATTTATTTATTTTGCAAGGTATGTTTTGTGGGAAATTAATGTTAATTAATGCTTATAATGGTTTTTAGTGATTATTTAATTAATTTTGATTAATGTTGTTAGAAGCTTTATATTTGATTTAATTAATTAAATTTATTTTATTTTATAAAGTGATTAAATTAATTAGATTAAATTTAATTAGAAAATAATATTTGAATTATGAATTATTAAATGCATAAGTATCTTGTAATTATCTTAGAGGAAATATATGTGATTTGGTTGAAAAGATATTTTTTTTGTGACATGTGTTAGAAAAATTAAACACTGTTGTTGGGAATTAATTCTCGAAGAGAATATTTGCATTAATGAAAAGAGGAAAGAGGCTACTTCATGGCAATGAGAAAAGATATTTTTGGAAAGAGGTTGTTAAAAATTGGAAGAGGTAGTTAATATTGGTTATGGAAAATTGGGGAAGAAGTTCTCAGGAAATTTTGGCTCTAGTTTTGTTTTTCATCTTTCTGGAAAAGTGGATAATTTGGAAGAAGCTTTGGTAATTTGGAATCTAAAGGTGAAGCTCTGCTTCAAACATCATTTCCTCAAGCACCCGGCAACAGGTTCTTTAAATTGTTTTTAATGTTATGCAAATTGGAAAGATTGCCTATACAAGAAGAATAAGTTATTTGTTTAGAAGCTTTAATATATTTTGTAAATTTGAAAGATTATCATATTTGGAAAATTGTCGTGAAAATTTTAGAGCTTTTGTAGAAATTTATTTTAAAAAATAGAATAACCAGAAAATTTTTATATTGAAATCTGAGAGCCTCTCTAGGAAATTGTTTTTAAACAATAGAAATCCCATAAGGAAAATAATAGAAGATTTGGAAAATCTCTATAGGAATGGATTTAAAATCTTCCTATCAAAGTTTGTGGAAAATCTTGTTTGTATGGGAAAAGATAAATAATAGAAGATTTGGAAAATCTCTATAGGAATGGATTTAAAATCTTCCTATCAAAATTTGTGAAAAATATTGTTTGTATGGAAAAAGATCTTCCTCTAGAAGATTATTATTTTTCTTCGTATTAGTTTTATTTGGATGGGAAATTGAAAACCTCTAGTAAATTTGTAAATCTCTTCCAGTAGAAATTTTTTTGTGAATATAATTTGCTCAACTGGAGCAATCTTTTTGATGAATTTATATATATATATATATTATTTATGAAGTTCCTTGTAATTTTTTTGTTTTGAAAACCCTAGGAAAATGTCTGTCTGGCAATTTTTAAAATCGCAGGTCTAAGTTTATATTCGTATGGGGGTTGGGGGGGCTACCCCCATAAGGGGAGGCAGACTGTGGAGGCAACACCCAGCGCTGCCTTCACAGGTCGTGTGCCCCATATGGGAGTCAACTATGTATGCAACCGCCCCTATAGCCATCCATTAATATAAATGGCTTTCAAACTTTCATCCACTCGATTTCAATTTTGTTTTTAATATGAATTTTAATTTATAAATATATATATATGTGTGTGTGTGTATATAATTTATGTTTTGGAAATTGTAATTGGTTTTAAATATTTAAATTATATATATATATATATATATATATATATATATATATATATATATATATATATATATATATATATATATTTAAGATGTATTTATGTATTAGGTGCATGCAAAAGTACAAGTTAGATATTTTTAAATGAAATTTTTTAAAAGAGGAAATTGATTTTTATTTATATGTAATTGGAAAATTGAAATAAACAAATGGATTTAATTTTCTTATTGACTGTAATTGAAATTGTATTAAGTTAGTTTATTTTGGGCAATGTATTATTGTATTTTATTGAAAAGGAAATTGGATTTAGGAGATCCTAATGGTAGATTTATTTCTTGCTTGAATTGCCTATTTAATTATGATTTCTTATGTTCTCGTAAGTTGGGGAAATTGGTTAGTTGTGTATGTAAGTCTTCCATATGATGTTATTTTATGAGGGGGTTGTTATGTTTTATGGTTCATCCCTTTGTTTTCCTTGGGTAGTGCACTTGTTTGTTATTCTTTCTAAACACTCGGTCACTTCGAACGGGATGTATTGCCTCTTATATTTTGGATTGGGATTTAATATTTGTTTTGTGCACTATGTTTACCCTTGGTTGTGGATTAGATCCTTGTGTTGTTAGTAGGGGAGTGGATCTCAATGGGGGCCAACACACAAAGTGATGCCAGGATAACTCATGTGAGAGGTAGTTAATTTAGTGGAAATTAAATGAATGTAATGGGGGAAAGGGTGGCTTAAAACACTTAACTAGATAATTGTGCCTCGCTCATTGGCTCAAGGGCTTGTTTAGACTTGAGATGAGATGGGAAGGCCTATAATGGCATGATCATTATCTTTTCCCTTTGAAAGATATTTGATTCCACATCAATTTTCATGTGGTGTCAGGGGTCGTGAGAGGCTACCAGGATAACCCAAGATGGGGGTCGAGGCCTAGGAAGATCTGCCAGGATAACCCATGCAGCTTTGTGATGACACTCCTCCTATGACAATAGTATGTATTGTGCAATTGATATACTTGATTATTTTACTTTGGAAGCAATGTAACCTTTATGTATGTATTGTTCTTGTATGGTATAGTATTGTGTGTTGCATGTGTCTAGAGTTTGTTGGTTTTTCCTAGGAAGCCCTTTTACTATCTCCTAGCATGAGGATAGGCCTTCGGGTACCAATTGGTTGGGTGGAACATGTACCTTACACCGTTGGGTTCCCATTTCATGTTCGTGATGGCGGGATCTTCCAGATTGGAGAGCTCGCATGTTCCAGTTGATATGTTCCATCTCTTATGTTCTTTTGTATCAGTTGGATTCCTATGTATATTTACTACTCCTCATTTGTATCCAAGGAGGATTCTTGTATCATTGTTATTGTAACATTATTGTATGATCTTCCTCATTTTGGAAATGAGTCTTGTAACTACTTTATGGAATGAATGCAATCTATGGATGAATCTTTAATGTAATTTGTATCTAATGAGATGAGTTTAATGCTTTGGATGTATGTTATATATTTCATGAGTATTATTTATATGCTATGGATTAGTTTACTTTTTTATTTTATGGGATTCAAATGTAAGTGTTGTCGCGTACCTTAGAGGATGTATGTGTTAAGTAGTTCACTTTACTTGTTATTATTACACTTTTAAAATAAAAAAATTGTTATTCTTTCATTGTATTTGCGTCGTCCTCTAGGGTTACCTGGCGAGGTGTTACACCTATAGCACTCGTTTAGGCTAAGGATGGGTTGAGAAGGCCTGGTTGGAAAGATCAACTTCCTTTTCCTCATGAAAGGAATGTTGGTTCTACATGTGTCACCCTATGGGGCCGGCGTCTAGTGAGAGACTTTCAAGGTAACCATAGATGGGGGCCAGCTTCTAGACTATCAGGGTAACCCATGGATGGGGGTCGACATCTAGACTTTCAAGGTATCCCATGCCAAGACCATACGATGACACTCTTCCCTATTGTAGTCTAGCATTCCCTAGTTGTATGTTCTCCTTTTGTTGCATATGTGCCTCTAGAAGTTGTGTATTGTTGCATATGATGTTATCTTTGTTACTTAGTTGTATTGGAATCATGTATTGTCTAGTTAGCCTTATATCTTCTTGACTACATGATGTAGTGGGACCTTATGTTATCTCCTACCATGGGGGCATACCTTAGGGTTCCACATGGTTGGGAGGATAGTGATTTTTCCTCCATTGGGTTTCCCTTGTTGTTCATGTGCATGAAGGATCTTCCTCGTGCAGTAGAAGCCAGTCCATGTTCCATACCATGAAGATAGCCTTTATTTTATGCTATGGAATGTACATCTGATGTATCTATTGAAATTTTGATGTTTTCTCCCCACATGTATTTTGGGAAGCCTTGTTGTAATCAATGTATCGATGTAACAATTTTGATGCACTCCCTTGTAAGGTGACTTGTAATTATATATGTTAGTTGTTCATAAATGATCTTTGATGTTGTTTATCTGATGCCATGTTCATGTTTATAGATGTGTAAGTAATGCAGTCATGGAACCTTAGAGGGCATATAAGTTTTTGCATGGTTGGGAATGATCTTATGAGTGCATTTATTTTGAAGGGCATCGACATGGGCTGAGAGGTACTAAGGATTTGATATCTTGAGGAGTGACTTCTAAGGTTTGGGTATCTTGAGAAGTCACTTCTAAGATGTCATATCTTGAGGAGCTTCTTAGTGCATCATGGATACCTGCGTGTGGATCGAGATGGAAGATCGTAGTCTTGTTCAAGTTTTGAGTTCCTTGGGTGCAGCTCCTTGGTGGATGCCCCAATGTCCAGATTCAGCATACATAGCTTTACTTTTATGTTATGTTTAGATATGTTTTACAATTCCTATTTTTTCACTTTAAAAAAAAAAAAATTGTTCAATTATTGTCACATTACTCACTTAACATAATCCTCAAGAGTAAAACCAACTAGGACAATGTAATGGGCTCATATGAAACCAGAGTACCCAGTGTATGAACCCTTGCTTTGATACTTCGTCCCTTTCACCAAAACACATCAAACAAGTAAACACATAGAAAGTCTATTATTCATGACGCAACACCTAACATCATCCAATAAACATACAAGATCACAAGTTAAGCAATCTTCCAATCTACAAAATAACATATATGTTCACAAATCAACAATTGAAGGATAAACAATATTGTGCAATTGAATGCACGATCCTATAATATATACCATAATACATTGATGAAAACATTTCCATAATCTTATCAAATCATTTACACTACCTTCAAGTCTAATTACTCAATAGCCAAGTCTTTAACTTCTTCAAACTCAAATCATTTAGAAATATTTTAAAATAATATCAACCAAAAACACCTAATCTTTAGGACTCTAATCATCCCCTTTTCCTTTATAATGATAAGAGGGTTCTAATTTCAATTAAGATACTCATATGAAGGACTAAAAAATCCTTTCTATGATAAAAAAAGTGTTGTTCTAAAACACTAACTCAAATCTATTTATTCATCTAGTAAGCAATACAATTTTTGACAATGAGACAATTTACATCCAATTGCAAGTTTTAAGAAGACCTATCTACTTCTACAAGTTCCTTTTCCATCCCTATAATAACTTGAATAGACTTCCTATCATCAAGCTCTTTAATCAATTTCCTCAAAAGATGATGGCATCCACTAGGTTTCTTTCAAATCATGAACTATGACTATCAACCTTAATCCTTGCAACCTTACTATTGAGATCAAGATTATATGATTTCATTAACTTTTTCCAATCATTATCCAAAACTAACAAGTTCATATCTATACAAAACTAATAGATACCAAAGGAAACTATTCAATACTAAAGAATGTCTCATTGATTTGTAGAGCATGTTGTCGAATTCCAACTCATTTAGTAAAATATATTCTTTCCTGATGATTATCATATGTAAAGTCGGTGTATATAAATTAGCACTTAGTTAACTACATGCAAATAAATATCAACCATCAAGGTTGATTCATTACATCAGAATGCTTCACTTCTATAAAACACAACACAAAGCACACATTTTCCATTAAATATTCATCATTTTCAAACAAGATGTTCCACTTTGTTCATTATTCAACACAAAATATCATAACATATTCAACAAAAGACCATGATTTTACACCTTTTCCGAAGCATGATAGCATAATTTATCACTTCATAAGCACAAAATTATAGATTTAACACACATTCTTCACATACACACAAATTCACATCATTGGAAGTCACCTCCCAAGCTATACAAGGGTCCATAATGCATCCCCAATAGAAAGAATATCGGTGTATTGTGCACTACTCCAAGGATCCTATCCTTTCCATCAATTTTCTGCACCATATGACAAACACCACCAAAGGACAAATCTTGGGTTGCTAAGCGAGGATGACAGAAGGGAAATAACATAATCACAAGAGTACACGCATCTAGGTCAACATAATGGCTCATATGTATCCAGAGTGCCTAGTGTATGAACCTAGGCTTTGATACCAAGTAACATCAAGTTATCAAACAAGCCAAATGTAAAACAATTACTTGAGCACCAACCAGGATAAAAAGTAGAACTTCAAATGACACAAAATTATTACAGAAATGATAGGGTATGGACCCAAATACTCATCCTCTTCTAGGATGATGGCTAGGGTAGGGGATCTTATGTTATCTCCGAATCAACTATTTCCATTGGGTTTAAGGAACACTCAAACTTGCTAATTCAGGTGGAGTCGATGCCTAGTACCTGCAACCTACAGGAAAAAAGTGATCGAACAAATAGATATATAATCATACAATTAGGCACACTGTGATATTAAATTGTAGTGTGGCAAGGTAATCACAAGTGAGTAATGCGACAATTAAACAGAAACGCTTATTGATCAAATTTAAATCAAATAGATAAACACCAATCAATAACTTACCACAAAGCAAAGTCAAAAATCATGACGACAACAACATTAACAGGGTGAATCATGGAGTGGCACTAAAGTGTTTTTCTCTCTCAGCTATGGCTTTGGGGGAGACATCAAGGGTCAAATCCCCTTTGGATTTTCATGTTGCTTTTGGGGATTCTTCTCCAAATTGTTCACCAAGGGTTTTTAATAATAGTCTGCTTTCAAATGATTCAAGTAATGGTGGATTTTTCTTGGTTAGTGGTTCTTGTATACCTAATGCAAATGGTTGCCTAGAACATTCCAAAGATAGACTGGTGCTAGTTATTCAACTTGAATCAATTGCGAAGGACATCGAGTATTTCTCTAAACATGCTTTTCTCTGCAAATTTATAGGAATGAGGGTTTAGCTCCAATTTTTGAATCATGGGCTCATTGTACTTGGTCCTTGAAGGGTGACATGGACATAATGTTTTTAGCAAACAGTTACTTCATGGTGACATTCAATTGCATGGCAGATCGCAATAGAATGTTTAAAGGTGAGCCTTATTTCCACAACCAAGTTGGTATGTTCATTAAACCATGGCATGTGGGTTTTGATCCTTTGGAGGAGCTTCTGAATTGGGTGTCAATGTGGGTTTGTCTTCCTAGATTTCCAGTGGAATTTTGGCACAATGACATTTTGCATTGAGTTGCTTTGATACTGAGTAAATCGGTGGGTCCTTCTCAACAAAATCGGGATACAAAGGTAATGAATGTTGCTTGTATTTGTGTTGAAATGGATTTAAATAACCCTCTTCTAGATTCTTTGGAAATTCATGCGGTTTCATGCTCTTGGGTGTAACATCTTGACTATGAGGCATTTCCCTTTCGTTTCCATCTCTATCGTGAATATGGTCATTTACAGAGAAGATTCCCAAAGAATAAAACTTCTGAGACTCAAGAAACTCAGCCTCCTCGCAATCCTCCTAAGGTTGATAAGGGCAAGTACCCCGTTCCTGCAGAGACTGTGGTTGCACAGAGTTTTATTCCTGCTAAGGCACGTAATAAGAACCGAGGTCAAAAGAGGACTCTTAAGGAGTTCTAGGCAAGATATTCCTTTAACAGATTTGAGGTGCTACATGATCTTGGTCAAGAGGTGAATTAGGGAATGTTGTTTTTGGATTAGGATGTTTTAGAAGTAGTTCAGGAAGGAATTTTTTTAGATGACAGCCAAACTTCTCAAGAGATTGGGGTTGTGAAATTGGAAATGGATCTAATTATGGTGGTTCATGGGAGATCTGAGACTATTGTGGATACGAAAAATGGGGGAGGGAGAGACCTCCACTCCATTGGTGAAAATGGTGGTGAACTCAGTAAAAGGCAGTAACGCTTCTCCTTCGTTGGGAGTTCTTTAAAAATACCTAAAGAAAGGGGTTGTTGAGAAGTCTTCTAAAGTTGGGAGAAAGAAGGATTTAGAGAAAATAAAGTAGATGGGGGAGTCTTTGGTGGAGTCTGGGTTGGTAAAGACACTAGATTCCCATTTTTCTAACCCTCTAAAATGATTTTCCTCTCCTCGAATGTAAGGGGATTGAACTATGGCCCTCAAAAAAATTTGTTCATGAATTGTTGAGAACTCATTCTCCTAATGTTCTTTTTTTATAGGAGACTAAGTTAACTGTTGAAGGTATGATTGGTTTTTTGCCTAAGTTGTGGGTGCAGGGTAGTTGCGAGTGCATTGGGGCTCATGGTAATGCAGGGGGTTGGCTTGCTTTTGGAATCCATTGAAGATTCGTCCTCGTTGGTGGGTGTCCTCCAATTCTTCCATCTCTGTGGTTGTTTCAAGTCTAGAGTTGGGGGAAACTATTCTTCTCTCAAACATCTATGTGCCTACTAATTTTCCTAGTAAGCAATTATTGCGGTCTCATATTAGTTTTATTTGGAGCCTTGCTCCTTTGTTCCCTTGGATTATTGCAGGTGATTTCAATTCCATTATTAAGTTTGATGAGAAGAAGAGTGGTATTGCGAGATTGGAGCCCTCTGCTTTCCTTTTTCATGATAGCATCTCTGCATTGAATCTAGTTGACATTAAGCCTCAGAATGGGCAGTTTACTTGGAACAATAGGAGATTGGGGGAGAGTTGTATTGCTAAAAGACTTGACTATTTCTCGGTGTCTTGTTTCTAGGTTGGTGGAGGGTTGTTTACTTGCTCTGAGATTTTGGACTGGAGGGGTTTGGATCACTAGCCTATTAAGTTATCTACTACTTCGGCTTGGGTTGCTCGGTACCTATCTTTCATGTTCCAACTTATGTGGTTAAGAGACTCTTCTTTGCAAGTGTATGTGGTTGAATGGTAGAGGGGAAGACCTGCTTTTGGCACTGCGATGTATTCCTTTTCTAAATTGTTGCAGTATGTAAAATATCAACTTAAAAGGTGGAATAGGTAGTGCTTTGGAAATATTTTTCATGCTAAGGTTGTTGCTCAATCTGAATTGGATGTCATCACTTGGGAGATAAGAGAGTTTGGTATTTTTGAGGATTTACTCATGGAGGAGGCCTGGGCTTGGAAAGCTTTAGAGGAGTGTGAGCTGCGTGAGGAAATTTATTGGAAACAAAAGGCTCGAGTTAAGTGGTTACAGGAGGAAGACAAAAACACTATTTTCTTCTTCAACTCAATGAAGGCTAGGAGACATGGTAATTCTATTCTTGTTCTGGTGAATGACAAGGGTGAGCATTTATCTTCTTTGCAGGATATGTCTAGAGAAGCTTCGTAGTTCTTTGCTTCTTTATTTTGGGAGGACTCTCAGGATGGTTCATCGAAAGAAAACCAAGTTCTTTCTTGTATCCCCTCTTTGGTCACTACGGAGATGAATGAGAGTCTTTTGAGTAATATCTCACTAGAGGAATTAGAGGCTATTGTTTTCCAGATGAAGAAAGGGAAATCCCCAAGCCTTGACATTTTTTTGGTTGAATTTTATCAAGAATTTTGGGATATCATTAAGTTGGACCTATTGGAGGTGGTTCATGTGTCTCTGAGAAACAAGTAGATGTTGCAGGTTTTAAACTCTACATTCCTTGATCTCATTCCCAAATGTGAGGGGGAAGATCATTTGAGTCAATTTTGACCCATTTCTCTTTGTAATGTGGTGTATAAAATCATTTCCAAGCTAATTGTTGAAAGGATTAAGTGATGGCTTAGAGGGCTTATCTCTGAAGAACAAAGTGGTTTTGTGGAGGATCAACAAATTCTAGATGGGGTGGTCATTGCTACTGAGACCATTCATTCTATGGCATCCTCGAAAGAAAAGGATATGTTCATCAAGCTAGATGTGGTGAAGGCTTATGATAGAGTGAGGTGGTCCTTTTTGCGAAAAAAAATTATTGCTTTTGGTTTTGCTAAGGAGTGGATCCAATGGGTTATGTGTTGTGTTACCTCCACTTCATTCTCAATGTTGATTAATGGTGAGCCTTCCTCTCTTTTTAGTACTTCTAGGGGTCTTCATCAAGGGGATCCCCTCTCTCCTTATTTATTTATTCTTCATGCGGAAGGCCTAGGTAGACTGGTGAAACGTAATGTGCAGTTGGGTTTTATCCAGGGATGGAGGTGGGGAAATGGTTTGCCTCCTCAGTCTCACCTATAATTTGTGGATAATACGGAATTGATGGGTCTTGCCAAGATCAGAGAAGCTTCAAATTTGTGCAAGGCTTTGGATATCTACCTTATTGCTTCTGGTCAAAGGATTAATGAAGATAAATCCTCCATTTTCTTCTTTAATATTTTGAGGCTTATTCAACAAAGGATTGCTAGTATCTTGAGGTTTTAGATTGGTTTTCTCCCTTTAACTTATCTTGGTATTCCTATCTTTGTTTGTAGACTTCCTAGGGAATCATGGCAGAATATTTTGGATAAGTTTCATGTGAAGGTTAATCATTGGACTCATCGATAGTTATCTTTTTTTGGTTGTGTTCAACTACTAAATTTTGTGGTGCAAGCTCTTCCTATTTATAGATGCATGTTACAAGTGGATCCATTTGGGTTTGTGAAGGATTTGGACTCTCTGGCTAGACAATTCTTATGGGCGGGTAGCTTGTCCCCATCTAATTGGAGCTTGGTTATGTGGGATGTTGTGTGTAGCCCAAGGCAGTTTGGGGGCCTTGGATTGTGGCATGCGACTTGGTCAGGGTTGGCTTTGGCTGCAAAGCTTTACTAGAGGTGGTGTGTGGAGCAGGATCATATTTGGGCCAGGATTTTATCTCACAAGTATCTTCTGAGGGTTTGGAAGGAGGAGCTTCCCAAGGTTCCTCTAGTGGGGAAAAGTTTTGTGATTTGGGGAACGCTTAAGAAAGGGGTTGCACTGATCAAGGAGGGCATGGTCTGGATATATAATAGGGTTGTTAAGGCTCTCTTTTGGTATGATTCTTGGGATGGTTTTACCCCCATTCTACATTAGTACCCTAATTTGATGACTCTATCTCATCACTTTTTGGAGGCTGGTTGGTCAAGGGTGAGTGATTTTAAGAATTTTATCCATGTGAACAGGTGGAGGTGGCTAGGTGGAAGGATCCTCATGATTGGCCTATTCTTGGGTTGGAGGATGATTTTTTTGTGCTTCAAAATATTTTGGCTAGTAGACAATGTAGTTCCCTTAGGGATAAGGATATCCTTGCTTGGAGCTCGAATCCTAAGGGTGCTTTCACTATGGCTAGTGGTTATGAGGAGTTGCTATCTCATAAGTTTGGGGGGGTGGAGGTCCCTTGGTGTAAAAATGTGTGGAACAAGTTTTCATGGCCAAAGTGTAATCATTTTGTGTGGACTCTGGCTTGGAATAGATGATTGACATGGGATAATCTTCATAAGCAGGGATTCCAGGGTCCCTCTATGTGTGTTTTGTATGACTATAGTGAGGAGGATTCTTCCCATTTCTTTTTCTGTTGTTCTTATTCTATGTTTCTCTATCATTGGTGGTGGGGTGTTTGAAAACATCCTTGTGTTCATGCATCTCCCCTTGTTGAGATCTGGAGCAGTCTGGGAAGACCCCCTTCCCAGGCCTCTTTTCTCTAGATTGTGCAGAGCATTGATCCTACGTTCATCCTTTGGAAAACTTGGTTGGAAAGGAATCGTAGGATCTTTTATGGGGATAGGATGATAACTCAATAGGTTTGGCACAAAATTGTTTGTATTATCCAAGAGACATTGGAAGCCAAATGTGAAGTGTATTTTCTGTTGGAAAGAAGTGATGATGAGATTGTGAATAGATTGGGCTTGCAAGGGTTGACTTCGGTCTTTATGTGTGTTAGAAGAGGGAGGGATAAAAAGAAGGTTCAAAGGTTTGGAATATGGTTGCCTCCTCCAATGGATTTTCTGAAGATTAATACTGATGGTTCCTCTAGGGGTAACCTTGGGCTTGTTGGGATAGGTGGAGTTGGCAGAGACTCTTCTGGTTCGGTCATTTTCCTTTTCTTCATCCATAAAGGGCAGAATTCTAACAACCTTATGGAAGGACTAGTGATTCTATGGGCTATTGAGCATGCATGTGCCTTGGGTTGGCATAAGATTATCTATGAATCTGACTCATAGATTATTGTTAATATGTTGCTCGAGCAAAAGGTGGCTGACGTCAATTGGCAGATTGCATTGGTGGTTTGACAGATTTTACAGAGGTGCTCTACGTTGGAAGTGGTATCTTTTTTCCACATTATGCGAGAATGGAATAGGGTGGATGACTGTTTGGCTAAGTGAGCTTCAAAGCATGAGGATGATTAGAGGATTGAGGGGTGGAGATAGTTATCCCCTTAGTATGTTTAGGATTTAGAGAGGTTCATTGTTGATGATATGGAGGGATAAGTTGTTGGTGGCTATTTGGATGGTGGTTTTATTTTAGATGGATGTTTTGTAATTTTCCTTTGTGGTAGCTTACAAGTTCCCTGATCCTTTTGTACTATTAATTTCTTGCTTTTGATAAATTTTTTACCCTCTTTTAAAAACAAAAAAACTAATTAAAAATGTTGTATAACCAAACAAATTGTTCAAAAGGTAAGGACACAAAATTAATTACAAAAGCATAGAAATGACAAAAAGGAAGGCATGACACAAATTAATTACGAAATTTCAAACAAACATAGTTGGCAGACATTAAAAGGTAGACTCTAAAAACTTGGTCTTATCCTCCTCGCTTGTGCCCAAGTGTGAACACTTGAACAAGTATGGATATATTGTAGACATGGAAAATGTACCAATTGATTCTATACACCTGATCCTGATCACTAACACCACCTCATCCTGAATCATCTCCTTTGCTGGTTATTTAATTAAATAATTTTTATTTAATTAAATTCATCACATTTCATCTCTTAATTAAATAAATCATTTTTTATCTAATTAATTCATTATCTCCTATTAATTAAATAAATCATTTTATTTAATTAGCTTCTATAGTCTCTCTTTAATTAAATAATTCATTTTATTTAATTAAATCTCTAAAGTCATTCTATTAAATTAAATAAATTAATCTTTATTTGATTTAATCTAACACCATCTTCTTTAATTAAATAAATCAAAATCTTTATTTAATTAAGTCTAATTCATATTCTTCTCATTTTGATTTAAATTAATCCAAAAGTCTAAGTCAAAATGGTCAAATAAGCTAATCTCCTTTTTAATTAATCAAATCCTGATTAATCCTAATCTCAATCACCCAAATCCTCTAGCTTTTGCAACTTGCTCATGAAAATCAATTTAATTGATTAGTAAATCTTTAGTTTCCATTCAAAAGGGCATCAAGGATGGAATATTCTTCAAATTCAAAAAGTCCCTCCAAAAGGGTTTGTACATCCAACAGGACATTTAAACCTCTTACATGTCCTTATTCCTTGAGCCAAGTGGCATTTAATTCATTTATTCTCTCCCTCTGACATGTCACTTCTTCAAATTCAAATTTCAAATGGATGCACATTGATCAAAATGTGCTCAACCTCCCTCCATTAGCATCTTGACAAGTGGCACAATGCCATCGGTCCATCTTTAATCCCACATTCATCCTATTCTTCAATCCTCCATCCTTCTTTGTTATAAATAGAGGCCTCCTCTATTGTATTTGGCATCCACAATCCATGTAAGATCACCATACTTATTTGGATCCACAATCTTAGGCATTCTGATCCACAACTTCATGCAAAGACATTATCTTCAGATTTTGAATTTGCTCATCCATTGTTCATCCATTTTCTCATTTTCATAGCTAGGTTATGCAGGAATTCAACCAAGGAGCATCAAATCTTCAATAAAATCATCACCAAGCTTGCAAGGGATTGGGAAAGGGCCATTTTTCACATCAAAATGGCACCAATTCCCCCATGGGATTGAGATTTTGCTTGCATTAGATAGGATTTGATAGTTTTCATTTGTGTTCTTCATTTCCATTTCTTATTTTGTGCATTTCAAATGAATTATATGGGGAATGTTGATTTAACTTGCATAATGATCTAATTGTATGATTTTTTGTTGTTTTTGTGCAGGTCTAACATCGACATTCACATATACATCAAAGCTTAAAGGATGGATGAATTTCATCAGACATAGAGAGGCAAAAAGTAGAATTAAAGGAAGATCCCAAAGGGAGCAACCAGATTGTGTAACTAGAAAAGATGCCAAAAGAAGAAAAAGGAATGTTGCCAATGCATACATTCACCCTACATGATAGGTATGAAGGAAGGAAGGCCTATGTGGTACAAATAGGTAATCCCTTTGGGCACCATTTGTAGAGTACAAGGAAAATAATGGGGATGACTTTGTAGAGGAAAGGGAATACAAGGAAGTGGAAGAAAAAATTTAGTGCCTAAACTGTAAAGATGTTCAACATCGTTCTTGCAGCTAGGTATACTCCTTTGCAATAACTCTTCTAGAATAGTATTAAATTCATAGATATAATCACTTGCAATTGAAAATATTGATTTAGGATGGTTATGGAACATTTAGGTGATAGTTTACCTATAGCCATTGCTAGTAAGGGGATATTAATATTTCAAATAATAATAAAAATGATAATCCCTCCTCTTTTACACATATGGTAAAATTGTATGTAACACGTGGAAATCTTAAATAAGGCATGTGATTTGTTTGATAAAATTCTTTTAAGAAATGCACATGACCTTGAGTAATGTCATAAGGGCAGGGTATGTTCCAAATAAGTTGCAAAAGAAAGGCCTTAGAAAGTTGTAATCAAATGAAAGTGAATCTCTTATTTGATTGCACTCAAATTAGAGCTTGAGAAGGAAAAATACCTAGAAAATCATGACTAAAAATGATTTCTATTAGATTTTGTAAATGGCAAGAGTTGTCTCCTTTCACCACCACATTTATAAAGCTTGAGTAGAAATCAATAAAGGATAATTTATATCCAAATATGTTCAAATGTTATAAGTTTTCTTGCAACTTCTATAGCATGAAATCATAAACTATCTAATGTGGTAGTTAAAAATTATTAACTCAAAATGATTTATGCTTATGTTTGAAAGGTTGGATAATCATAAATTGAATAATACTTTATCTTGTTCTTAACTATGATGAAATTTTGTTGTCAAGTGCAACAATGACATGGGTTTTGGTAATGCTTGTATATATTTGAGCCACAATATAGAATGATATTAAATGAAATGAAAATCATGTTTGTATATATTTGAGCCATAACATAGAAAGATATTAAATAAAATGAAAACCATGCTTTATAACTATCTAGAAATCAAAATATAGAGGTAACTAATATCTAGTAAGGTTCTCAATAACTTGAATTTTAGAATATTTGGTATGTGAAAGTAGGGATTATAAGAAATTCATAAACCAAGAATTTACTATAATCAAGGGTTAATTATTTGAATATCAAAGTGTTTGAAATTTCAAGTAGACAAATGTGGAAGATAAAATAAAATCTTTCCTTGAGCTCATTACATGTCTATGTGGAGACTTTAAGTGAAACAACATGGGAAAGAATTCTAGGTTAAATCTCTACTAATAAGATAACTTATGAATGAAGAATAAAATATGTTTAATATGAGTTATGGCTTATGATTACTTAACAATCTAGGTGATAATGACTTCATTATTGGAATTAAAACTATATCGTATATATTTTAATGTTGCAAGTCGATACCTTTAGATAATTTTCTTTGAATTCAAGGGAATAAGCTTTATATGAGTAGATGATGTCTATAGACCTCTTAAGTATAAGAAACCAAATATTGGAACTATTAGGTGAACTAAGGGACTTGTACCAGATTGGTGATTGATTAAATAAAAGGAAACCATCATATAATTTGATTGTGTTGTTGAGACTAAGTTAAGAGAGAAACCATTTAAAATGATATAGTATGACACCTCTTGATATCTTATTGTTGACCATGAAGATCATAATCAATTATAAGTGATAAGTGTGAATATTACATAGTCAATGAGGTGGACTAATATAAGAATATTGTATTGCACTATAAGGTAAATTAAATCATAGGGTAAGAACGTGACATAGTTAATGTTATTGCTTGTATGTACATCTTCATATGATGATCAAAAGGATATAAGATTTTCCATAATTTGTCTCAAGTATGACGCTAACATTAATTATGCTTAAGAAATTTTGTAATTATTATCATATGTATTTCAAGGTTTGAAAGGATTCTATGTGGCCTTGTTGATTTTTTAAAACCACATTATAGTGACACTTCACTTGGATCCATGTCAAGGCTAATTTATGCATGATAACAATATTCTGGCTACTACTAACTAGGGGTGTACACTCTATCGATATTATATTCTTAGATTGAGTCATGATTTACTACCAACTTTATACTTAGGTGTTGTGTAGTTTTTGCACACATGCCCCACTTGGAGTGGGGACCCTCTTTTCCGATGTCTTTTGACCTTTGGTTTTATTGGACTTATCTTTTAAGGTCTTGGCATGTTGTTCTTGTTGTCTTTGATCATACTCTGAGGCTTGAATTGGCTAAAAATTGAGTTTTAAGCAAAATTTGGGTTTTCACCTAACTCCGGGATTTTCCAACTCCGGCGGATTTCCCCGGACCCTGGTTCTTTGTCTGTTTCTGGCTGGATTTTCTGAAATCCAGGTTTCTTCCCGGCCTTTGCCAAAATCCCGAACTTCATCGTTCTCCCAGTTTCTGACTTTTCGTGAAATTTGTGTCCATCTGGATTTCCGCGTATCTTGAGATTCTCCGAAATTCCTTTTTGGCTCGGGTTTCCAGATTTGTTAGACGCGTCTTGTCGTTCATTAATGACCAAGGTACCTTTGCTCAGACGAGTATATGGGCGGATTTTAAACCTTTTAGGAGTCATTTCTTTTTCATCTATTCACTTGCTGATTGCTCTGGCGATTAAGAGTTTCATTTGAGCTTTGAAGATTGATCTCAAGCAGCTTGCGTGTGGATTACTGGGTGTCGGCGTCTAGATTTGCGTTGCCTGGGCGTGTTCATTTTGCAATTGTTTCTTCAAGTTCGAGTTTCATTTGGGATATTCCATGGTAAGTTGTTGGTGACCCTTCCATTTGTTCATGTAATGATTGAGTTTCTTTTATCAAAGTTGATTGGTAGTTGTCTCGGGTCGGCCCGTGTTTGATCATGATTTTACATTTATCAATTTGGGTTGGATTTAAATCCACACCCAGGGCTTTGTTGAACATGCTCGTGTTTGTCTATTCACTTGTGAGGGTGTGGGTATGAACCCGTCCGAATAGGACTTTGCCCATAAGCGTACTATTTGTTCTATTTTGTAAAACTTAGGGTTTCGATTCATTTGCCCGAATTTGCCAAGTTTCAGTAGGGTGATCATAATTCCATGGTTCTTGTTCAGCCCAGCCCGCTCTTACCTTGGGAAGTCCCTATGCGCATTGATGGATCGCCCCAATGGTGGTTTCCCTTGAAATTTTAAAGCTAGTCTGGACTCTCATGGCGGGGGTCTGGTTATCGAAATTAGGGCATCGTCGTTCTACTATGGGAATTCATCATTTGGGGACGTAGGAAATTTGAAAGTCATTTGCACTCTGAATTCTTGTTGGTTAGCATCAATTTTGGGACTATTCGAATCCAAATAGAAAGATTGCATGATCGGTCGGTCATTGGTTCGCGTATCGTCGTTTCTCGGGTTTCCGTGGTGTCCGCGGGATTTATGTGCCCACGGATTTTCCCGGTTTCGGCTGATTCCGTGGGGCATAACGATTCCCGCAGTTCTTCGAACTGTCCGCAAAAATCTGCCCCATCCATATTTTTCCGGTTTTCCTGTCTGTTTTATTTCTTTCGATTTTCCGAAGATAGGATTAATGGAGTGAACGCTAAATGTCTATTTCTTGTTGCTAATGAACAAATTTCACGATAATCTAATGTTCTTTTGGCTAAACTAACGATTTATGTGACTAATGATGTTTTGGCAGCAAGAATCCGTCTGGGTCGGATTTCTCTGAAATTCCGCCCCGACTAGATTGTTCCGGTTTTCACTGTTTTCCCGGATTGTTCTATTTTCCTGGATTTTCCAAGATTGATGACTTGTGATGGATTTTTACTGCTTTATTCGATTTCAGGCTAACCTTTGGATTGGAAAATGCATGATAAGTGAATACTAATGATGTCCTTTGTGAATGTAGGCCGAATCAAGCAAGGCTGTAGCCGGGAGATCGAAGGGTGATACGGAAGGGTCTTCCATCTCAGAGGCAGAAAGGCTAAGATTGGACATTAAAGGTCAGCTTCCCAAAAGCAGGGTGTCCTCTGTGTGGGCCGAGGTGTCTGACACCAATGTAGGGGCCTAGAGATATGAAGAATTTAAGCAGAGGATGGCTCAAAAGGATCTGTCAGTCTTGAGGCAGGGAATGATGAAATCTGGGTTAGTGCATGTGGCAGGTTTCCCTCCAGCAATTCAATGTTATGAGCTGATTCTGGAGTGTGCTAGGCAGTACGACTTCGATACACAAAGGGTTGTCAGTACTGAGGGAAGAGTTCTGGCTAACTTTAGTCCTGTCTCCATAGCCCAGGCTTTCGACATGCCGGATCTGTCTTCTGTGTGTGCTTTGAACATAGACACGGCTAAAACATACTATGAGAATGAGCCAGCCAAAGCTCAACAGATGATCAACTCATGGTTAGAAAAACCAAAATCCCACCATTCCAAATTACCTAAGCAATTGCATAGGGTTAAATTCAGGTCGGATAAGTATGATGCAATTACATTCTTGAGCAGAGTGGCAGGATTAAAGACCGCTGGAGTGTTGGAGAACTGGATGGTTCATGTGATTAGCAAGATTGAACAAGGAACCAACTACCACTGGGCCGGGCTTATTAGCTCTGAGATTGATAAACAGTTAAGGAACATCCTGGAAACCAAGAGGTTCACCATGTCCTCTTATGTCATGTATGTACTAGCCAGATTCTACCCATACCAGGGTTTGAATCCACGAGGGACATTGGGACAGGACATAATCTATGAGATCTATCCGGAGTTGCACCTAGGACATAAGGACTACCGCAGGGCTAATGATGCATTCACTATGCATATCACCCGGATGCTACAAAATGCAAAGCATGTGAGGCTATCGGACGGAGCAAAAGGATTAATAAAGAACTATGGGGCTTGGTTTATTCAATTTCCTACCTTCACCTACATCAGGATTGATGGATGCCCGGTCGCTCCATATAGGTTACCTCAGTATCCTACTGATCACATTGTTTTGTTAGAGATTGTGAGGCAGATTTGTGAGTTTGATGCCATTGTAAAGAGAGAAAAACATAAGACAGGCTTCGGTGGAGATTTCCCTCTCGGAATTGGCGTAGCAGAAGTATGCCCTTCTATTAAATTAGCACATACGGCAGGAGACGAGTTGGTAGCATATGGTTTTTCATTCCACTCCAAGAGAATGAACTTTCATATTACTGGGGAAGCACAGAAGAAGGCTACCAGGGAATACCGGCATAAAGATGACCTAGAGGACTATTGGGCCAACATCAAAGATGATCTTGAAGCCAGAAAGAAGAGATACTCCAGGCTCCCTGTTGAGGCAATCCGACAGTACAATGTCAAGTTGATCCCGGATCAACTGGAGGACAATGGAAACTTGGTTCAGGATCATGCATATGAGGCTGTGAAGGACAGGTCAATTGGGGATATCAACTGGAACGAAGATGAGGTCACAGAGTTAGAAGACCTAATGGCCCCCGTCATGAAATTCACCTCTTCCTGGTTAAAGCATAAAATTTGGGAGTTGGAGAGGGAGAAGGTAACTTGTACCTTCAATTTGATGGGAGACCTCAACCCTATGTCGACTTCAGAGGAATCCGGGGAAGATGACCCCAAGGGGAAAACTGCAAAGAGCTCTCCTTTCAAGATAAAGATTAGAGGCCCCAAGGAGGGTAAGCCTGAAACAAAGAGGAAGCCAAAAGGAAAGAGGAGATGGCGGACTTTGGAGATTAGTAAGTCCTCTGATGAGGAAGAGTTGAAAAAAGCAGAAGAGGAAGATGTTCCTCCACCACCGAAGAAGACAAGAACAACCAGGACTTCAAAGAAGAAGGGTCAGGTTGCCTCAAAGGATGAGCCTCCTATTGTGGATGTAGAGAGTTCAGGAGGGGAAAAGACCAAGGTCTATATGAGAAGATCAAGGACTCCGTCTCCTAAGGAGCCAATGCAAAGGAAGGACCTTTCTCCGGAGATGACCAATGTAGAGCCATCTAGAGCTGCTTCTCCTCCACCAAGCACACCTGAGCCAGAAATTCCTGAGGAGCATGAAACTAGTGGAGAAGCGGAACCTTTCAAGGAGGGGGCACTCTTTGATGAGGCTGTTGAGCTCGGAGTTGAAGAAGAAGAAAGGCATACTTCTCCTCTTGTAATGTATGAAGATTCTCCAGCAAGCAGTAGAGGCAAAGAATCGCCTGAGCGGGAGGAAAATATCCCAGTTAGAACCCCATCACCGGTGCAAGAGATGGAGCTTGAAGAAGGGGATCAAGGTGAGCAGCTCCCTGGGAAGGAGGATGATAAAACAGCTGAAAAGGAGAAGGAGAAAACTCTAAAAAAACAACAAGAAGAAGCAAGAACAGAAGAAATCCGGGTAGAACCTGCAGCTCCGAACTGGCTTGAGAAAGAGATAGCAAGGAAGAAATAGGTAGTAATTGAAGATACTCCCTTGGATTGGGATGAAATGCTGTCTAAAATTGGCAAAGGGAAGAAAAGGAAGGCAGCTAAGGTTGTTTCAAAGGTGGAAAGAGATGAAGTGAATAACAAGGTCATCCATATTGCCACCCCTGCTGCAGACAAAACCAGGGAAGAAGTCACTGGCCAGGATTACAATGTACAAACTATTAACCTTGGATCAGCATCCATGGAGCAGGACATAGAGGAATATGAAGGGTCCAGTGCTGTGATTATTGGGAGATTGAGAAAGGAGACCCAGACCAAGCATGAGTTGAAGAAAGAAAATGAAAGACTTAGGAAATGCTTGGAGGAAGTGATGAAACCCCTGTAGTCTCTCCATCCTTCTTCCTCTACCACTCCTGGTTTTCTGCCCAAGGAAACTATCTCTGGGATCAAAAAGATGAAATCCTCTGCTCAAACTGCAGTGGATTGGCTGAAGGATGTGCAGATAAAGGGAGATAATGTGATCAAGGATATCCTGTCAGTGGGGAAAGATGCAGTCCGAGCTAAAGAATTGCTAGAGCAGGTGTTGTCTCAGGACAAGGAGGACATTGACCTCTTGCTGCAGAAATCCAAGGTCATCATGGAGCATGGTAAGGAACAACTGGCTGTGGATGGGATTCTTCCTTCTTCTAGGTTGGATGAACCTTGGGAATGGTTTGAGGCTCTGCAAATTCGGCAGAAGGCTATGAAGAAGATACAGAAAAGAAAGAAAGCAATTGATGGTAATCTTACTGGGGTATATGAGGGGTGCATTGCATTCTTTGAGGTAATGACTGGTAGGAGGAAAATTGCTCCCAAATACCTAGGTCTGGAGCAACTTAGGGAATGGTGGCATGAAGTTTATGCCCCAGATTCTGAAAGTGTTATAACCGGTCACTAGTTAGATGATGCAGCTACATACCTAGCAGTAATGGATAAATACCAGGCCAATAGAGAGGATTGGGATAAGACTGTTAAACAGTCAAAAGAGGAAATTGATTCCATCCAATGTCGGCTTAGGATCTTGCCTTTGCCACCTGTCACCGAATTGGACCGGTTATTTTTGGGAGTTCAGGACCATAACAAGGATAAGAGAAGTGGCAGTTAATGCCTATTTTGAGATTTGTGCTTCCCTATTATCATAGGGCATGCATTGGACCGGACTACATTGGGGATTGTGTCAAGGCCGACCTTGATGGTGGATGGCATTTAATGTGTGCCTTGTTTTGAATTCCTAAGGCCGACTTGTTTTGGGCGGATATTCTTATTTTGTAAAAATGTTTGGCTGGGCCGACATATCTTGAGATTTGCTATAAAAGGAATTCTTGCCTCATTGTAAGGGGTTAGCTAGAAAGTAATAGAGATAAGTAAGAGCAGAGAAGAGCTAGAATATTTTGTAGTATGAATAGTATTCAATTTCTTGAAGCAAATACTGTATCAGAACAGTTGAATTGTTGCAGCATTTTGGTGATCTAATACAATAGAAGGCATTGTGGTGTTCTTGGTGAAATCTCTTGTGTTATTTTATCTTGCATGGTTCTTATTGTTCTATCTTTCAAATTGCTTGAAGATTTAGGGTTTAGTGTTCAGAAATAAGTTAATTTTAGTTTGGTGAATGATGTTTATGATTTCATATTTGGAATGTTTGTAGCAATCTCTGGTCTATACTCCCAGTAACTATCTGATTGTAGTAGGCTGGTGAAGTCAACCTGGACCATACATTTAAATGTGCTTAAGTTTGGTTGTGGATGAATGTCTATGATTTGAAAATTTGTATACCCTAGAAGATTGCACCGTTCTTGTTAGATTGCATTGTGGGTTAAGCAAGAATTGGTTATTTGAGATTGGTCCATTCCGAATATCTGTCATTTGCATCACTCATTCTAGGAATAGTTTAGATTTTATCATATTCTTATACCCTTATCTTTTGCTATTTCTTTATTATCTGGTTAGATTTAGGACTTGAGATCATTATATTGCAAAATCTGATAAATTGAAAGATACAGTTTGCTTGTAGTAAGGTCCCTTTGTGATTACCAGCATTTTCACATAATTATCTGAGTTGTTTATGCATTGTCATGACCTGACACCCAAGAGACCTTGGGGTGATTTTTAGCGATTTATTGTTGAAAATAACCTTTCAAGAGAGATAGAATATTGCATTATGTATGAGTTGTTGTTGTGCAAAAAACACCATCAACATTAGGTATGTTTGGATCTCCATGCCTAGAAAGATATATCGTGGATGACAATATTCTTGAAAAAACCTTGTTAACGTGGATGACAATATTCTTGAAAAAACCTTGTTAACCCTTATTATCTCATGTAAGAGAATATTAATGTGTATAGAACATTGGTGTGTTTGGAAGGCATAATTAATAATTTTTCTAAGGTTTAATTAACTCCCCTTGGGTAGAAAATTGTATGACCCCTATTTATTAATTAGATGAGGGGTTTTCTATATAGTAATTCCAAGTGTATGTTCCTTGAGAGAGAGACCTTATAAAGAGAACTACATGTGAATTTTGTCACATTTGGAAATGGGTATGTAGGTAATCCTCAAGTGAAGTATTCCCTTGTGACCTCAAGCCCATAGAGGAGGTTTTAAAAGATTGTTCCAAACCATGTAAAAATTTCTAGGGTTTTCATGATTATGTCAAATAAGGTTTATCTAAAAGCTAGAAACCCCATTGACTTAATCTCTCAAATATTGTCACTTTGGTTTTCTATTTTATTGATAAATCGTTTAGCTATTCAAATCCCTTTTTGTGTGTTGAATCCTTGAAAATTCATGTTTGATCAACCCTTCGTTCAAGTTATCAATCATGAAATTTTCAAATTATTAAAAATATGGTCTCTTATGTTGCATCCTTAAAGTTGTGGTCCCCACTTGTCATCCATGTGGTGAAATTTTATTACATTGCATTTGAGCATGACTATCATATTTTTGATGTATTACCTTTATTGGCATTTGTGAATGTGTGCTATCATGCCATAGTGTAAAGTGGTGTCGAGTTTTCCTAGTACAAAGATATGAGTAAAGTCTAAGTACTAGCATCATTGGAATGCTCTCATTCATTCAAAATAATTTTAATATTATTGTAGATCAGGTGCTTTGTCCCATGCACTAGTTGGTTTTGTTTCATTTCATTGATAACCAATTTTTGTGCATCCGCCAATTGATGACTCGCTAAGCCTGGCCTAGGAGTGACTAACTACTTCCAAGACCCCACTGCCCTTAGGCGAATATGGATGTTGGGGTCCATCTTGGGGGATGTAAATGTTGCTATGAAGATGGGGATGATGTTATTCATATGTAAGCTATCCATATGGGTAGGTTGCTATGATGATCTCAATCTTGCTATATAGATGGATAGGTTTCCCATGGAAGATTGAAGGTTGCTATCATGATGTCAATTTCGTATTACCTTTATAGACATAGTATATGTCAATTTTTATATGCCCATCTTCTTTTTGGTATTGATTTAATTCAATTCTAGAATAGTTTTTTGTGTTCTTGTAGTTTTTTCAGAGTTTCAGGGGCTCTCTTGCATCAATTGTATTAGAGCAGGTTGTTCCTAAGTTTGCAGGTAGAGCACCGAAGAGAGACAATTTGCAATAGGAGGTCTGTGAGTTATGGATTTTGAGAAAATGCCTCATAGATTAGCCCATTGTGGTATTTTTAAAGTGGGTCCTCTTCTTGAGCTTGTGATGCATGGTTGGACTTAACCAATACACTCCAAACGCTATCCGCTTAGGTGGTTGATGTGAGACCCTCCAAAAAAATTGTTTGTTTTCTATTTTCCATTGCACTCCTTTAACTCTTCACAATTCCAATCATTTCTATGATTAAATTTGAATTCACTTTTGAATCTCTCTTACCCAATCCATTAAAAACAAAAAGAAGCGACTAAGTACTTCTGCTCGCATATTTCTATTTCAATATAATGTTTTCTCTTGGCTTGGAATTTTGATATGCATATGGAGGGGCTAATAGATCATAACTTGGCATACAATTAAGGAAAGATGGTGTTGTTCATATTTACTTACCCTCACAAATGCTTTGGCATTGCATGGATTAGTTTTTGTTTTTGCTTCATCAAATCGACTAGCCACTAACCAAATTCTTCACAATTCATTGAGTTTGTTTAGAACTGATAATAAGCTCTTTAGTGTAGTGAAGATCATTGTTAGCACAACATGATCTATCCAGTGATTTTTCCAATTTCTTCTTCAAATAATAATTAATATTTTTTTTATTTTTCTCTTCTCATTAGATAGCTCCTCTGAAATTGGTCAAGAGCTTAAGGGAGATGAGTCTATCTTGCATATGGATGTGTCATGGGTATAGAATATGACATCCTTGGACCCACTTTTGGGTAATAAAAGAGCCAGCAAAAAAATCAAATATTTGTATTAATATGATAGGACAAGTTCATGTGAAATTCACGTTATGTCCTATCATAGGTAGACTATTTATTTGCCACCTTCCCAATATTAGGTGAAAGCAAGTAGATATATTTATTTCCACAATATAAATATTGTTTACCACCTTCCAAAAATAGGTTAATGCAAATGGATATATTTTTATCTAGAACATATATTTTATTGCATTCAAAGTGAGTTTACATGCATTCAAAGTGAGTTGACATGTACATAAGCCATTGTCAACTGAGTAAACTGTAAATATATTTTAACAAATTACAATAATTCTCATCCTTTTTTGGCAAACTATTGGTTCCACCATGTCCATATACACCAATCTTTTTGTGAATTTACTTGCAAAAATTACAAAAATGAACTCTCAGGCTCACTATGCAATACAATTGTACAAAAAACACGTAATTATATCAACCATACTTTACAAATAAGCATAAAATTAAAATAATCAAAAAAATATATTAAAATTGATTAGAATTACAAATCTTTTAAATATCCTTTCAAATCACCAACCAAATTTCCTACATACCCATTTCATATAACTTATACCATTAATTCCTTCAATGCAAGCTAAAATTCCCTCCCATAATTCAAATTTCTCCACTTGCACCTACCAGTTCAAATTCTATCAACCTATTCATTTATACAAGAGACCTCAATTGTCCAATGCAAGCTACCTATTCACAATTTGAAATAATTGAGTTTCTGCTGGAGACACCTGATCGAGAATAAGCTACTCCAAAGCGATGCAGTCACCTCCTTCAACTTCTATAGTATGTCTAAAACCTTCCTTGATCAGTTATACTTATGTATTTATCTCTAAATTTGTTATTTCATATGCCTTGTCCATTTACATTTAAATGAATCAAAATTTGTGTTGCATATGCCATGTTCATTTACATTTACATCATATTAGTTTATGATTTTTCAATTATTTTTTCCACACTCTATACCCATGACAAAACCCCAACCCAATATTGAGTACTCTCCCTTACAACTAACTGTGATATTTTTATATAGCTTCAAACAACAATATGGTACAAACATTTCCAATCCTTCCTGATACAACATTATGATACATACACACACATATATTGCAGAGATACATAGATACGTAAGTTGCCTATATCCTTCTTCATTTACATTCAACTTATGCATATATATATATATATTATGTTGAAGAGCCCTAAGGACACCACTCAAGAGAGGTATGGAACCTATGAAGAAAAATAAATGGAGGTGCATATGGAGCAAAGGAAACCACAAATAAAGAGAACGTTGAAAAGATGGATGCACAGTTTGTGGAGGATATGTGCCTCACAAAAGAGAAAGTGGAACAAGAAAGAGCAATGGATGGAGCTCTGGAAATCTCATCAAGTGCAAGAAGATTTGGTAGGACTGTTACCACTCCCCCAGCTACTCAAAATTCCATTTATATTGCTCCCTCATCAAGTGGAACAAAGAGGAAGGAGACCAGTACTCCTGCTAAGCAAACCAATGCTTTGGTAAAGGATAATTCCTCTCTGATAAAACAAGTAAAGAGACTTGAGAAAGAAAAGGTTGCTCTAGCAGCACACCCAATTGGCTCTGTGCGGAGAAGGTTCAAGACTGATGCCACCAGAGAATAATATTTAGGTGTGAACGTGGAGGATGATGAAAAAGAAGAGGGACCACCACTAGTCCGAAAAAGAAAAGGTGAAGCTTCACAGGGTGAAGCAAGTTCAAAGAAGCGGAAGGTGGATATTGTAGACACTAATGAAGGAGAAGAAATAAAGAAAGAAAAGAAAGCTTTTGTAATTCATATGCCAAAAAAGAAGGAAGAAGACACCAAGAAAAATTCATCGGAAAAGAAGAAGAAACAAAAGAAGAAAATTCTGGTAAGAGCACATAGCCCAATGAAATTTGATGCATTATTTAATGAGATTGTGCAAAATTACATGTTAGGAGAAACTGCAACATTGTGCAATGAGGTTGATGAGGTGGATAAAGCCACCATAGTTGAGGCTATTATTAATATAATATAGTTCTTGAGGTTGAGATGAGGAACATAGAGAAGCAAATACCTATAGAGCTATTGAATATTTTGATAGAAAGGAGACAAGAAGCCATAGAACAAGAGGCCAAATTGAAGGCCTATGCATTGGAAAAGATCAATGCTCCTCTTTCCGAGGAAAATAAGGCCACATTATTTAATAAAGAACTCAGAATAAAACAAAGTTAGACAACCATAATGAGCAAAGATCAAAATGATCTTGAGAGGCTTAGGAAAGAGAGTATTGAAAAAGAAAAATGGTTAGCACAAAAGTTGGGAATAACCCAAGATAGCAAAGAGGAAGTGAATGTGGAGATGTCTACTCGAGAAGAAAATTTTGAAGATAATGTGTAGATGGATGATGCTCAACATGAGCACGAAACAAGAGATGAGATCGCACAAAACAATATTCCTCTGGATGTGGAGGAGATAGCATAAGAGAATGTTATTGTTGAGAAGAATGTTGTCACTACCAATAATGACAGTGCAAAGGAGGACACTCTCAAAAAAAATCAAAATCCTCCTATGGTAAACTAAGACACTTGTTGAAAATACTCAAGACAACTAGAGACAACTATCCCTTTGGATAACACAGAACAGGTTACTAGTGAAGACACAGGAAAGGGAGATGAGCATAAAGGTGAAGATGCCTTCGAAGATGAGAAAAGGAAAGAAGTAGAGACACCGGTTAATACTGGTGACAATGAGAAGGAGAATGAACTAAAATAAAAGACTATAGAGGATGAGATAAAGACAACTGGTGAATCTTCTAGAACCTCGAGAGATTTTATTCATAAATTATTGAATATGCAACTATAATTCCAACTCGTTGTATCAGCTTAGTTTCTATATTTTCCCATGCAGCAAGGAAATGTGGAAAAGATCTCACCCCTCCATAAGCTTCAGGTGGGAGATGTTTTCCATGCATTTTCCTAAAAGGAAATTATTGAAATGCATCAGAAGAGTGGAGATTTGATTGAAGAGGTAGTGAAAACTCTAAAGGAGGCCATACCCAGAGCTACAGTTGATAATTCTCTATCTAGTATGGAAAATTTTAAATTTTTGATTGATTAATTTAAAGAATATGCCTTTGATTTGGAAGTGAAAAATGAAAAAGAAATCGATAAAAACAGGGATGACAAGAGGCTAATGGAAATCATAGAGAAGTGTGCACAAGCACACAACAAATTTTAGGATAGTTTCAAGGGTGTGCAGGCTTGTGTGACTGAGGCCAAAGCCTTGTTCTAATTTTGTATGAAGTGGCCTATAGCCACAAAAAGCATTAAGGATGAAATGGACACAATTGAGTCACAAATAAACAAAGCTTCTATTGCATATGATTCAGCACAAGACCTATATGGAAGCACAAGGTCAACGGTTGAAGACTTACACGAGTAGTTCTTCCAACTGCAAGGAAAAAAGAGAAGATTATTATACAGTTTTGAAAACTCAAGGATTTGGTGAACTCAAGTTCACGTCAGTTGCCAATGCCCTGAAGAATGTTGAGAAGGCTACAAAGATCAATCTAGTACCCAATACTCTTGAAGAATGGGAAGACTATTTGATGGAGCTTGAGTCCTAGTGTTGGATGCTTGGCATAGCCAAGAAGATCTAGGAAGAGGGAACACAAGAGTGGCAAGACCACGTTGTGAAGCTCCAAGAGTCAACTACTTCCTCCAATTGATAGTGCTTATATTTATTTATGCATTTTTTAGTTTATTATTTTAGATTCCAATGCATATATACGAATGGTGTACAATGTACAATTTTTTTATTTGGTTATGATGCATAACATTCTAAGGGGAGCTAATTCAGATTTTCAGTTTGTATATATGAACATATTTCTTAGGGGAGATCCAATATGAATGAAGACTATTGTATGTGCCCTTTTCCCTTGATATCAAAGGGGGAGAATGTTTTTGGAGATTATTTTTGGCATGTTGTCATCAATGACAAAGGGGGAGATTGTTGGAAGAATAAGGAGATTTCATTGATGAACTTGTTGGCAACATGAGCATGTGAATTAGTACAAGGGAGATGATTATGCATTGCAGTGTTTTCATTGATGTCAGCATTGTATTATGATACAAATAATATGGTTCAGATTAGTTTGGGTGTCTTGAATATGGCTAAGGATGATTGTGAAAGACAATTTTGCAAGAAGGTTTGATCCAATTAAGGCAATAGTTATGAAAATTGACTAAGTATCAGTTCAAGTGATTTTGTGTACAAGGGATATAGTATTTGGGTTTGTATTGGCCCACTGATGAAGATTTTTCTCTATGCTTCTAACATCATTTTTTTGGTTGATAGGGGATCCTAATTCCAAAATTTTATCTTGTTTTGGTTTCTGGTTTTGGAGTTACGAGTAATAGGAGTTCAACTTGGTAGTTATAGGTGTTTTTCAGTTCAGTACACATGTGTTGATGAGTTCACAATTCTCCACGGATTGGATTTTGGATTTTTGGAGTTGTGGAGGTGTTGATAGATTTCAAATGAATGCATATTCTAGTTGCCATGGATTTTGGAGGTCTACATGTCTGAATTTGGGTGTATAGTTTGTTAATTTTGTAATAAGATCATTACCAGTGCCAACCTAATGAGTTGGGTGTATTGCAGAGATTGAATATGTCTTGATCTATTATATCAATATTATTTTAGGTTCATACTGACCTGTTTTAAATTGATATAAGGTTTGAATCTTGGGTGAAGTGTGTGTAGATAGATATTGAGCCAACAAGCTGCATTTTGTATATTGCATCTAATTAGGCTGACCTAATTGATGTTATAAATGAAGCAGGTATATAAATTAGATCTGTTTTGGTATTTTGTAAGTAGTGACATGTGATAAGATTAAGTAGATGCAAGTTGTGAATTTAAACACTTAAACAAAACATGGGAAGCCAGATATAGAGCCTTGGAAGATTGTGCACTACATATATAACAATGTCCAACATATATCTGATGCATGCGGCAAATTATAGACAATCAATCCTAAGATAAAGAGGGTTGTTGGAAGTAAGGTACATTGCACAAGAATGATTAGGAGATTGGGAACATCTTGTTTAATACCAAGAAGTGATCAAAAGCATGTATCACTCGAGAGTGATAAAAAATAGGTACAAATTCTTAGGAACAAGTTGCAAAGTTTTTTGAGAGTTGGCCAAGACCAAGACAATATGAGAGCTTTAGAGGGCTGCTATAAATTAGGGGCAGCGAAGAATAGAACCTTTCAAAAAATGTCAAATATGGTAGTATGAGATAAAATTTGCAAGCCAAACAAGATTTATATATCAGTATGGTAATACAAAAATGATTATAACGCTCAGATTAAAGCTGTGAGAAAGGATGTTCTTTAAAAATATATATATATTGTAAAGGAGATTAGTCTTATAAGGCATAGCTATTAAGATTGATAAAATTTGTAAGCCAAGGAAGGCTAACAATACTTGATAGCAGAAAGACTAATGTCATGATATATTGGGATTAATTGTGTTGTTTGGAGTCAATTTGGCTCTGTTGTGGAAACAGAAACATAAAACCCACAAACTTAAAATATTATAGCACAAATTAGTTGCAAAGAAATACAAAAGAAAATTAAACGGAATAATAGAATAATAGACAAGACACAAATTTACGTGGTAAAACCTTGACAATATACCAAGGAAACATCCACAGGGCAAAGTATTGGTATTCTTATTGCTCAAAGAAATTGATTACAACCTTCACCCAGTTGTTGCTCTTCAATTACATGTCATTACAACAATGGTTTTACCTTCAAGGCAGTAAGATATATATAATATCTTCAACCTGTGTCAAACTTAGAAAAAACTAGTTTGTTTTTATCCTTTTTGGGTTTTAAATCTTTATCTTTTCAATGATAAGATTTTTCTTTCTTTATTTCCTTTATCTTTTCAAAAGATAAAATTCTATTTTATTTCTAATCTTGTTTTCATTATCCAACAATCTCCACCTTCACAATAATTTACCCAATACTTTCCCATGCCCATTCATCACCTTTTCTGCAAGCCAAGAGAAGTCAAACTCCACTTCAACTTCTCTAACTATACTAGTTTTGTAAACATGTTTGCATAATTTTCCAGTGTATGAACTTTCTCAAGAGCTACCCCCCACCTCCATCAATAACTTGTCTTACAAAATGGTATTTAATCTTAATATGATTAGTTCTACAATGATAAGTTGTATTTTTAGTTAGATGTATAGCACTTTGACTATCACAAAATACAATCACCTTGTCATACACTTTTCCAAACTTACCAAAAAGACCCTTCAACCAAATTTCCCCTTTGCATGCATGTGAGACAACCATATACTTTGCCTCAGTAGTGGATAAAGCAACTATTTCTTCAAGCTTTGACATACAACAAATAGGTCCTCCTCCTACAATAGTAAATACATAACCTAATGTAGATCCCCTTTTGTCCAAATCACTTGCAAAATATGAATCAACATAACTACAAACTAAACCACTACAACCATCAAAGGTGATACATTCAAATTATTGTAGTTATGCTTTGATGACTAACATTATGCATTCAAATGATCCTTAAATTTATGAACAAGCTAAAGATCAACCTCATTGGAAAAAGGCTATGCAAGAAGAATATGATACTTTAATTGCTAATAAAACTTGGGATTTAGTTCCCTTACCTCAAGGTAAGAATCTTGTTTCATGCAAATAGTTGTATAAAACTAAGGTTAATGCAAATAATGAAGTTAGCAATTTTAAAGCTATATTAGTTGCTAGGGGCTTCTCTCAAGTTGAAGGTTTGGATTATAACGAAACATTTGCTCCAGTAGCTAAGATGCCAACTATTAAATTAGTTCTTGCTTTAGCTTCTCATATGCATTGGCCTATTCATCAAATGGATGTTAAAAGTGCATTTTTAAATGGTGACTTACATGAAGAAATTTATATGCCTCAACCTTTTGGTTTCATTAAGGAAGGAAATGAACATCTTGTTTGCAAATTGAAGAAATCAATTTATGATTTAAAACAGTCTCCTAGAGAATGGTATTCAAAAACTAATGCTTTCTTTCTATCTCAAGGTTTCATTAGAAGTAAAAATGATCCAAATTTATATATTAAGCATAGTGAAAATGATATTGTGATTATTATTTTATGTGTTGATGATCTAATTATCACTTCTAATTCTAATAATTTGATTAGTGATGTTAAGTCTCAACTCAATCAACAATTTCAAATGACTAATTTAGGCCTATTACATTATATTTTGAGTATGCAAATTTAGCAAACACCTAATGGTATTTTTCTCTATCAACATAAATATGCTCAAGGTCTCTTAGATAGATTTAAAATGAATGATGCAAAGTGTATTTCTACTCCTTGTGAATTAGGAACTAAATTAATGGCTAATATGGAAACTCCTTTTGTTGATCATACTTTATATAAGAAATTAGTTGGTAATTTGAATTATTTCTCTTACTAGACCTAATATTTATTATAGTGTTGGTTTAGTTTCTATATTTATGTCTAAACCACAACAAACTCGTTTTAAACTTGCAAAAAGAATTTTAAGATATATTAAAGGCACTCTTAACCTTAGTCTCTTTTACAATGCAAATTATGATTTTTCTTTAAAAGGTTATATTAATTCAAATTTAGAAGGTGATCGCAATGATAGGAGATCCACTTGTGGTTATTGTTTCTTTGTTAGTGTCACATCCCCGTAAAAGAAGAACTATGGGTGAATAATAAAACAAGTAAATAAAATAGCATGTAAGTCAAAAGCATGAGGAGACCACTATGGATGAAGATATGGGGCATCGTGTGGTCAAAGAAAGTAATAAATTGAGGAGACAAACACCATTTAAAAAGAATGGTGTAGCATGCAAAGGGAGCATGGGTCAAGCGAAAGGGTGTTCATGTCATTAAAAGGCATGGCGTCCCAATTCAAGATCCTTCTAGATGGCAGGCTACATGAAACAAAACAAAGGCAGACTCTAAATTATCCTAACTCCCCCATTAGTTTCAAATTCAATTCAGGTGTGAGAATGGGAAGGAAGGGATGGGAAGAGCTCACACACAGATTTGGGAAAGAATAGAGAATAGAGGGATGTGGAGAGAGGGTAGGAGAATCAAATAGGGAGTATTTATGTGCTATTTTGGAGGAGAGACGAGATGGAGAGAAAGCAAAAGGAAGAAAATGTAGAGAGAAGGAATACAGTGCAAGGGAGGAAAATACAGAAATGTGAGCAAGGAGAGGTCATGATGGGAGGAGAAATAACATGGAAGAGAAATCTAATGGAAGGCATGAACAGAAATTACTAGGGTTGGCATGAGTTGCAGAGGTGTTTTGGGGAGAAAGAGATTGGAAATGGGAACATAGTGGGTAGAGAGTTGAGCATGAGGAGGAGATAAGAGGGACAACCTCAATTAAGAGGCGTTGAAGCAAAATTGGAAAGGAGGGCACCCAAAATCGCACAGGAAAGAGGAGAGCTTTTGTAGATCCATTTGATTAGCATGTCCTAACTTAATTGGCTTTATCTCTTGCAATGACATTGGAAGTTTAGGAGCTGAAGGGAATCCACCACATCCACCTGCCCAATTTCCCAATGGAATTTGTACCCCAACAGGTCTGCAGTGACCGTGGGCCTCATATTAACAAGACCTTATTGAGGAAAATGATGGATAAAGAGGAGGTATTCAGCTAGACAGAGCGGGATTGCCAAGGTATTGGAGCAAAGGAGTGTATCTACAAAGCATGAAGTTTTGGTTAGCTAGAAGCCATGACAAGAGTCAATATTAATGCCTACATCCAAAATATCTTCCATATTATTCATATAGCTAAGTACACACCTCCCATACTATTACTTCCTAAATTACTGTTTAATTTGATATTATTGTTCCTATAGCCAAAAAAAGGGGGGTTTGAGAGTAAGGATGCATTATTATGTTGTTAAAGAAGGGCATTATTGGGCATTAACTCTTTAAGTATAAATTATTTTATCTCTTGAATGTTTGAACTATCTTATAAATAAAGTTCAATAGTTTTATATGTTCTTATTTTAAGTGGTTGTATGACATAAGGTGGCCTGGAGTTTTATATTAAATCTATAGACGTATTTATTCATGATGAACTAGAAATATGATTATGAATTTGATTTTTGGATTTTGGTTGATCAATAATGTATGTGAAAATGACTCCTTTCCAATGACATTAGAACTATATAGAACCAAATGTAATTTAACATTCAACTTGATAATAACCTACTTCAAATTCGAGATATAGATTTTATATGACCATAAAATATTTATCAACCTCTTAAATATGAGAATCTGGCTATGGAAATTAATAGGAGAATGAAGGATATTGTAGCTTTATCAAACCACAATATAATTGCATGATAAATGGAAGGAAGCTATCATTTAATTGGACAATGTTGTTGAGATCAACTTAAGAGATAAACCCTATGTAACCTCATGTTATGCGACATATTCTAATACCTTACTATTGATCATCAAGGTTTTATAATTAGTATAAATGGAAAGTATGACTAAATTCTCCAGTATATGAACCAAATCTATATCGTATTCATACTTTAACATCATTTCAATTTGGCACCATTAGATAGTCTATCTCAAATTAGGGAGTATAATTATAGGCGTTATGCTATGACTATAGAGCTCTTAAGTAGAATTTGAACTATCATTTGAACCAAGGGATCGGTACTAGATTGTTGCATGAATTAATGGAGAAAAATTATTATTTATTTTAATGGTTGTGTAGAGATTAAGATATAAATCCAATTGCAATCATATAATATAACATGACCTGATATCTTATTACTTACCAATAGTTTCATATATAGATATAAATCGTTGGGATGAACTTTTCATATTTCATGAACTAGACTATTTTAAAAGTAATGCATTTCACCAGATACTAAAAGATATTAAAAGATTTATAATATATTATTGTATAGTCGTAAAATTACACCCCTCACAATTTCACATACATCTTTGCATTTGCTTTAGTGTCCACTCCCTTAGCATCTTGAGTAGGCTCATTTTAGCAACTGCATTAGCATATTTCCCTCTCAGGATGCTCCAACACCCCTTTTCAGCAGCGACCCTCGCATATTAGCTTGTATCCAACGTTGTGCTTCTTCCCTTTTCATCATTTTGTAGCATGATGTGTCCAGACACTAGCGCGTCGCACGGATGTCTGCGCGCCACGCTAACATCCCGCAACGTTTCAACACTCAAACAGTTATCTCTGAGCATGTTTTCCACTTGTCTTCACCTTTTGTCAATGGTAATGACTAGGAACACCTTGTAATGGCTAGGAATTCCTTGTAACAGTTGGAGAAGCTTCCTTTCCCTCCTTAAAAGTGGTCTTTTCACTTCATTTGCAACTCTTCTACTTCTAACTTCTCCTAACTTCTTCTAGCTCCATTCTTCCAAATTCTAGCTTCATTCTTGCATCCTATTTTTTCTTGCATAGCTCCATTGCTTGCCATAATAGAATTTTCTCAAGCTCTTACAACACCCTTTACAACACATTTGGCTCTTACAGCTATCTTTCTCTCCCTCTTTATATCTCCTTTGGCTCTTGCAACTTTATCTCCTTCATTTACATGCTTGTGAGCATCTTGGGATTGCATATCCTCTCTCTCTTTCATTCTTACTTCGTGATACGGGCTCTCCTTCTTGAGCAGGGATTGCTTTTATCACCTCTTTTGTGATACGGGCTCTCCTCCTTGAGCAAGGTTTTCCTTTATCACTCCTACTTGGTGGTGCGGGTTCTACTCCTGAGCGAGTTTTTCTTTCACCACACGCTTCTTCCATTTTAGTTCATCTCTCTCTTTCTATCTGGCTGTCCGTGGAGGTGGGAACACCAAAACGAGGGTTTGACCAAGGAAAACCCCTATACAACCCCAACATTCTCTCCAGATATCATGCATGCAGGTATTGAAGACATTCACGTGTTGGAGGCTTCGTCACTTGCATGGTTGCGAGCATCTTTTTTCCTCTCTTTATCCTCTTTATCTTTATCACTTACCTTGCTTTATTTTCATTTCTATCACTTTCCATTACTTTATCGCATTCTGTAATTTCTTGATAATCGGAGTAGAAGTAGTTATTTAGGTATTTTCTGCGATAAACTTATTCTCTGGGACCCCAGCGTGCTGCGCTGTCATCTGCATTCTGCGCTGACGTCTTTTGGCTGAGAGCTTGTCATTTTATCTAGAAAATATTTGCGGCTTGCTCTTTCAAATTCTATAACTCTCATCATTGTTCCTGAGGTAGATTAGGGAAATTCGCCTCGTGAGGCTCTCTGAATGAAGAGAACTTGTGAGTAGCGAATCCCCCTCTTCTACAATTATTATTAAATGTATACATTAAAATCTTATGGATATAGTGTTGTCAACCATCTAGACTCAAATTACATAATGAATTTTCTTAGAGCAATTTTATGATTATTGTGTTATGTCCTAACATGTTCTAATGGAGATTGATGTTAAAAATTAATAAGATCATGATGCCTTATCATATTAGATCAATATTATTTGGAGCCTTAGTGGGGATTCACCTAATTATCACATTGTGAATAGATCTTGAGTGTCACTACTCTTATTATCAATAAAAGTATCTTGAATAAGATATCTACTCTACTATGTTATCCTCATATATAAATGATAAGAGGTTTCTTATTAGTAAAATGAAGAGGTTCAAGATATCAAGAACCAATATACTTGTGACATCTAAGTTTATCAAACCATATTATATATTATCACATTCTAATCTTAACCCAAACCCTATGTTGAATCTATGATGTGAATTCAAAAGGAAAGTACGAGTTTGTGCAAACAAGGTAATTTCATGTTGATTGATAAGCCTAGATGAGCTAGGTCAATGAGATGAAACTATAAGAGAGTCGGGATGTTCAAACAAGATTATAAATGAAATGGGTGGATTTGGATCCAATACCTCGATATACTAAAGGGAAAGTGAAACTTTGGGTCATGGGAACCGATATGTAAGTATCCTTGAGAGATCTTGTAAGGAGAACTATGTGTGACTTTGACCTGTTTGGAAGTGGGAACGTAGGCGGTCCTTGGGCGAAGAATGCCTCTGTGACCTCAAGTCCATAGGGGGAGGGTCTAGAGGCATAACTCCAAGGTGTTGGGATTGTTCCTGCATGGTTTGACCTTTCCTCCTCCCTAAGCTTCAGTTTGAGGCTAAAATGGGTATTGAATGGGTATCAAGTTAAGGGAATTTAATGACTTATATTTAATACATAATATGCTTTTATATAATAAGCAAATATTGACTACTTTATAATGGGTATTTGATTATATGTACATGATGGGTAAATTCCATCTTGTGTTGGTTTCATGCATCTCTTATGTGTTTGTGCAATTCAACTCCATATCTATGTGTTTATGTATAAGCCCATGTATCTGTGGATTGAGATTGTGATTCATGTTATGTATGATCCGCCCAAGAGTGAACCTCTAAGATACTTGAGTAGTAACAGGAAGTCATTGGACTATGCCAATGACCGATGTTTAGGCTACTGCTAGGGATTAGTCAACATTCACTTGGTTCATGGAGGTGAAGATAGTAGGCTACCCTGGTTATGATACGACTGTAGTGGTTCCACGGGTAGGGACCCATCCGTGCGGATAACGGTAATCTGTGGTTAACCGTGTATTGAGAGGGTTCACTAGCTGTCATTGGTAATCACGGAACTGACTGATGCCATGTGTACCCAAGATTGTGAATAAAATAGCTAGCAATACCACTAAGGTCACAAGGTGGTATATTTCGGGGGCTACTTCTTCCTGGGTGGACAGACTTATTGTCGGTGGCCTATAAGTGATTGAAGTCAGAATCCACTGAGTTTGGTAGGTTCACTACTTGGGGAAACCCTTGAGATGGTGGACGAACCTGCAGTGTAGTGTGGGATGCACTAAATCCCCTCCTAGTTGTCAAACTATATACTTAGCCTTGTGGGGTTGAGGACAAACCCACGGTGTAGTATGGGATGCACTGAATCCTCTTCCATTTGTCCAATGGTGCAGAAGACTGGAAGAAAAGATAGGACCCATGGTGTAGTGCGCAATGCTCCAATATTCTTCTATTTGGAATGCATTATGGACATGTATTAGCCATTGTAATTAGCCATTGTGGATGTGATGTATGTTGGAGATTTCCATTGTGTATGTGATGCATGTTAGAGCTTGTCATTATGTAGCATCTCACTATGCAACCCCAAAGGGTAAGAGTCAAAAAAGGACAAGATAATTTTTTTTTGATAAAATAAAGAATAACTTACACAAAAAAATAGTTTACAATACAATAAATCGACAACATACATGGCCAAGCATGGCTGAACACAACCCAAAGGAGAGGACTAATCCACCCTCCAAAGAAAATCTGAATAGGAGCAAACAAAATAGCTCCAAAAAAATTTGCTTCAGAACTTCCTGCTCCGAAACCTTGCTACTCTGGAACCTGCTGCTCTGGAACTTCCTACTCTGAAACCTTCCTACTTCAGAACCTGTTGCTCTGGAACTTCCTGCTCCGGAACCTGCTACTCCAAAACTTCCTACTCCAGAATGTTTTGTTCCGGAACTTCATAGCAGTGACACGGAACAGCAAACAAAATAGTGTCGATGCACCAGAACTATAGCAGCAGCAACACAGACCAAAACAGAAAGCGGTGATGCACCAGAACTTTTGCAGACTAAAACATGAAGGAAAAATACAATCAAAGCTCTGATTTTTGCATGGAAAATATTAAAGAAAAATACATTAAATGATCATCATAATACAAGCAAGTCTGATACCAACATTGGAACTCGTAAACCAAATATAAACATCGCATTTCTTCTCATTAATCTATATGATTACATTTTCACTCTCAAGCGAGTACAATATACATAAAGGAAAATACAAGAGTACAAAGGCATAGCCAAGAATAAGATATACCAATGAATAAAATAGCACAAGAGAGAATAGCTCCAATTGGTGCTCCAGTAACCTGTACGCTGATCCCCAATGGCGGTGGCAATGCCTCCCTACCATGTGGACTCAAAAGAGGCCACCCCACCGTGCTCGGAGGTAGTCACAAGGCCCAAGCAGAAAAATAAGGCAAGGGTAACTTATAGCCAACACTCACATCATATACAGAGCAAACATGGAATATAATGCATTAAGCCAATGTCACAACATGAAGATGCACATACAATAACATGTCGAGTACTACTCACGACTACTAAGGTATGAGGTGCTAGAGAGCAAACCAGAAGGAGTATTATCATGGGTGCTCGAAGGGATGGCACCACATGAAATCAAGTACACCTCTGATATGGATGAAGAATCCCGATCATTCCCAAATCAACGCCCTGTAGACGGATGACTCAATGCCCTGCTGACGGATAGACTATCTCAAGTGCATCCTTAGCATTTACAAGTGTTAAAGGCCATGCACGAGAACACATTATCTTATAACTGTTTTACTCCATCTCGTTTAACCAGACGAAGAATCCAAACAAATATGAAACAAGAGGAAAAGCCACAATTTTCAGTCATAGAAACCATTTAAAACAACTGAGCTAATATTGTTGTAAAAAGACATATTTAACAGTTGAAATTCAACGTGAAAAAGAAGGCATAAAAATTCAAAGTGCCCGAATTAAAATTCTAAGCTCGACCTAGTTTAAATTTTGATGTTACCAAATGGATTCCATCTTTGGCTTCCAAGTTTTTGACAAAAAACAAGGTGTTGTACTAAAAAACGTCATTTAATGCATGGCTAGGCAAAAACATGGAAAATGAAAGTGTCTGGATTAAAAATCAAACAAAGACCCAGTTAATATTTCGACATTTCTACATGGAATCCAATTTTATTTTACATTTTTAACATGCAATAAAAGAGCAGCAATGAAAAACGTCATTTTACAAGTAGGCACAAATTTGGGCAAAAATGAAAGTGCCCAGAACTAAAATCTGTCAAAGACCCAATTGAAATCTTGGCATTTCTACATGAAATCCACCCTTGAAATTCAATTTTAGCAAGGGGATAATGAGCAGCAAAGAAAAAACACATTTTTACAAATTGGGCAAAAATGAAGAATATAAAAGAACCATAAATCAGATTTTGTTCAACAACCCATTTCATATTTGCTGGAAATGAATAAAAATCTGCCATACAAAATACTACAGGGCAGCAAAATAAATTTAAAACATCCATCATTCAAACCCTCAAGCAATACAAAAATGAAATAGAGGAGTTCCTCCAATTTTCATACAATAAAAATAACCTAGATCAGAAAAATCTCAGCCATACATGAAACATGAGTAAATGTTTAATTACCAGTTATACAAAGTTGAAGGATAATAGAAGAATACCTCAATTTGCTCCAAAAAAAAAATGGAGGAATGCTCTAATTGTAAAGCATGGCTATAATCCAAACTGGAACAAGAAGGAGGAAGTGGCATGCTAAAATCAACAATCAAATGCCCACAAAATCTTCTTAGCAAAAATTCCACATTTCTCCCCAACTCTGTCACCCAATTCATGGGGTTTTCCTCTTCCTTCGAAAACAAAAAATTTATTTTTTTCCCCAAAAAAATCATCCCTCCCAAATAAAACTTCCTTCCCTTTTATATTTTCCTCTCTATAAGATAACTCTCTCAAAAACAAAAGAATAAAAGTATATATATTCAAAACAAGGCTGCCCCCTTATTTTTTTTACTAACTCCTCAACACAATAAAAATAAAATAAATCATTTTATTAAATAAACTATTAATGCTCTCCAAAGAAATTAATTAAAATCACTAATATCCAATATTCTCTCTTTCATATAAAAATAATAATAATAATTTAAATCCAAACATTAAAATACACACAAGCACCTCAAGAAGATTTAATTAAAACTATGAGGGCTCACATGAAGGATTAATAAAATCATTTAAAAATTTCTAAATGAAACATATCATTCTCTCAAATGATCAATAAAAATCATTTAAAAACAACATATTTAAAATCTCATGAATAAATCCATTCCAAATCTCAAATCAATTAAACACAATGAAATACCATATATGAAACCACGCAAAGATGCCAATGAAAATACATCAAGACACTGACAACCAATTAAATATATATAATCCACATAAAAGATTAATGGAAACCAAGATAAAATAGCCCAACAAAACATATTGGTAAACCACATACAACTAAAAGGTGCGCCAGAACATATGGCTGAAAGGTGCTCCGGACGTTGCTGTTAGGTAACCGGATGGTAAGATAACAACAAGGAAACACTGCCCTAACATGGTATAGTGGGCTAGGGTAGGGGACATTTGGCTTGTGACAACCTCCAGTAACCACCATCGGGGAATAGGAGTACGCTTAGGCCTGTGGATCCAAGCAAAGTCGATACTCAGTACCTGCATCACTTCCAATTACATGTCAAAGTACATGTGCATATAACATATATCATATAGTCAAAGTAACATCAATCATCAGGAAGGGAGCCATGATATCGTAAGCCTCTCGAATATGAGTGTTACGACATCATCCCTTTCCTACCTATAATCATACAGAAGAAATGATAACAGTATATAAACATATAAGCTTGTAATCCAAAATAATAACTAACCATGATATACTTTTCCATAATCATCAATGTCTAATCTCATTATGATAACATTTAACAATTAAAATATCAAATCAACATCAAAATACTATCTTACCAACCTAGGTTTAGAGAGGTGTTACACATTATGTATTTGTGATATATGTTGGAGTCTGTCACTAATGTAAATGTGATGCATATGAAACAATCATCGTTGTACTTGTGATGTATATATAAACTAATCACCATTGTACTTGAAATCTTGGTATGTGTTGATGGGTGTTTTTGCACACTTTCTCAACACAAGCAATGCGTATGTGCACTACCTCTCTTGAAAGGAAATCTCCAACAACAAGTTACTGAAAATCTCTCTAAGGTCTCTTGGGTGTCAGGTCATGACTTGCATGGAACTCCTTAGTTGATGTTTGATGTGATTTTGTTGGTAATCACAAGGTAGATTTACGTAGCTGGATGCGAGGTGAATCTTAAAATCTGAAGTTTTTGTGATGAGAGTTAAGGTGCATTTCGTTGTAGGTTCAGACAGTAATCTAAAACTTCAATGTTTTCCTTATGTTTTGGCTTTACAATGTGCAATGAACCTTAGCACAGGCTATTTCTAAAAAAAAAGGGAAAAAAAGAGCAGGGAAGAGGGAAGGTTCTTGGATCTGCAACTAGTTGTGAATAGTGATCATATAGGTTCTGCTAGAGACAGCTCCCTTCAAACAGGATTCCATTTAACCAAGGTACCTACAGTATCATGAAATTTGTGCTATCTTCAAAGGTCTGCAGATATTTTATCACTTATCCACCACATACATGCATGAATAAAAATAAAAGTTTAAAAGAAACTTCAAGTTTCAGCCCAAACTAACTTTACAAGACCATTTACTAGCAACAAATAGCAAAAAGTATGGACTAGAAGACATCAACACAACAGAAATTTCTACAATCACAGAACAACATCTAACAAAATCTATCTAAGTAATTTAAGGCTAACTAAAATAGCAATGTGAATCTAAATAAGCATCTAACAATGGAGATTGAATCATGAAACATGTGAAGAACTCAGAAAATGCACCAAGTCAATGTATTTTTATTATAAATTTCTACAGCATATCTTTACAACAACTCAACTCCCTTTGAAAATGAGAGGATACTCCCCATTTATAGTGCCCAAAGATTAGAATGAATGGTCAAGATTTAACCTCATTGTGTGGCCAAGATTCACTACAAACTAGGGTTCTACCTACCCCCCAATATATTATATTTTAAAATACAATTTTGTCTTCCTCCCTATTTCGTCCTCTAGTGACAACATTGTAGCACTTTGTCTTTTGTTGATTGCTCTTTCTGTTGTAGCTATTATTTTAGAAGTTCTTCACCGACAATAGGGTTGCCTTCCTACTTCTTCAAAGCTCATACTCCATGAATTTCAAGATTACCGGTTGGAGTTTGTCGACCTCCATGATCTCGAACCACAACACTTGATAGCTCCACTCGAGTTGTCTTGAAGCCTTTTCCAATCTTCATCATATTTGGCAGTGTGTTCTTTGAACAATTATGACTGGGTGAAGGTGCAGGCAGAAAAACTCATGAAATTTATGGTTATTTTTGTTGCCATCCCATCCTCCATCTTTTTCTAGAAATGGGGCTTTATTCTCTCTGGATCAATTTGCACTGCGGGTATGTCATATCCCGTCATCAGCCTCAAATATCAAGTGCAATCAGCTCTAATTTCTTTGACCCATTCAATATCTGTATCCTCTTTATCAACTACCTACTCCAATCTTTCTTTTTTGTTATCAAAGTCTTGTTTCCATACATCCATCAGCCAATGGTCATCCCTTTTGAACGCGAGCTCGTTTTCCCATGTCGTGCTAGGCAACTTGAGGATAGCTTTGATCTTTGGATGGGTCGACTCATAACTTGTTGGGAAGTCAGAGCAGAGCCTTCTTGTGCTCTCGAAAGATTGTTGTAAGTCTAAGAACTTTTTGGCTATCTGGACAGCTCAGCCAATGCCCATATTTCCGACGTCTAGAACCTGTCGGAACCAACTTTTGTAGTCTTGTCCAGATTCTTTCTCCTTTCCAGCTTATCGATTTTTTCCTTGGACAGCAGTTGTGGTGGAGTTGTGGACGTGGCTGTCATTTCTTCTGTTGAGGACCATTGTTGAATGTAAGCTATCAGATCAACTACCTGTGCCTTAAGCTCGTCCTTTGAAATTTTATCTTGCTAAATTAAATGCACCACCATGGCAACAGACTCCTCAAGGCGATCCACCTTCTGCTCTCTAGTAGTTTTTCCCAAGTCAATGGTGGAGATATTATAGCTTACTCCTTGTCCTACCACCAGCATTGCTACCTGCACAGTGCGGGACCCAGAGGCATCCATCATTACCTTGGATTTGATTTTGGGCTTCTTCTCTTTCTTGGTTGTGATCTGCGCTCGGGCTAAGATAGCCTCTAGTCTTGCTCTAGGATCCTTTGGGATAGGAGTCTTCTTTTCAAGCTACTTCTCCAGCCATTTGGGCATAGCAGATTTTTCTTTAGGTGATTCACAATCACCCTCGCCCTCCTTTGTTAGGACTTCTATTTGTTCACCTGTGGGAGCTCTTTTTTCCATTTTAGCGTTGTCTCCTTCTTCCTCATCAGAGTCTTGGAAAAACACGAGGCGTTTGATGGGAGGCTTAGTAGGCAATCACTCCCAGGGACTTTCTTCTTTCTTAATTCCTTTCCCTTTCCTTTCTTCAGTTCGTTCATCCTTGTGCACATGCTCCTTGGGTTGTCCAATTTTGAGGCTTTTTCTAGCCTGAGCCTCACCCTTGGGCTTGTATTCTTTTACATTTCCTTCTTCTTTATGAGGAGATGACACATCCTCTTTTTGTTCCCCTGTAGGGAGTTCCACGTTTTTTGCTGCTCTGTCACCTTCTTGCCCTTCTTCTTTATCATTTCTTAATTTTCGGGCCATTTCCTCCTTGAAATCATCATGAAATGTAATAACCTCACCACAAGCATCTTCTTCTTCATCTCCACTTTTGGAAGACCCTGTTTCTTCTTCTTCACAGACCACCCTATCAATTTTTCGGTGTTCATACTCTAGATGTTTGTGGTAATCATCGACTTCCTCCTCCGCCGCTTTTGAAGCTTCTTTCTCCCGCTTCTCCCATTCTTCTGAGATTAGCATCGTGGGCTCCATTGTTGGTGGTCCTGTTGGGGGTTGTGAGGGCGTAGCACTGTCGAGGACTTGTGTTACGGAAGCTTGGATGGTGGGATCCAAAAAGATTTGAGAAATCTCAGAGGGGACGTTCTGCATATGCCTCGAGAAAGCTTCTGACAAAGTGTGGGAATTGGTATTGTTGTTGCCAGTGGAAGCGATGTAGTAGGTGACATGGCAGTGGAGGAAAGCGAAGAAGTTTCAGTAGAGGAGGAGTCAACCATTATTATGGGCCCAGCCGGGGGAGAGGAGGCGAGATGGACCGAGATGTCTACCGCAGGCAGGGATGTGGCAACCATGGCCTGGGAAACAGATGGAAGGGCAGTGGAAATAGGGAGAGCCAGAGGAGGTTTTGGCTGATTTGTTTTCCCTTCCTCACCCTCCTGAAGGGGACCTTCTTGTATTGTTGGCTGCTTCACGGCACTTCTTGTCCATTTGGGCCTCTTAGAGGGTGAGCCTCCTTAATATTTTCTTGAATAAACCTTGGGATTTGGAGACTATTCTGCTTCAATCCCCTTCCTCTTCTTTGATCTTGTAAGCGGAGGAGACTTGGATGTCCCTCCTGTTGAAGTTGTAGCAACAACATCTTCCGTAGCACTAGGCTTACTCTTGAGCCCTTCATATGTTAGAATAACCCCTTGTTGCTTCAATCAGGATACTTTCCCATCAACCCATTCTTTGGTGTGAGCCTGAATTGGCTTAGTGATAATGTTGAGGTCATCGACCTCCTGTTCATCCCAGTCTATCATTGGCAGCAGAAAGTTAGCAACTACATTGTATCTAGGGTCTATTACGGTGCTTTCATCTTCTTCAACTTGATCTGGAATGGGAAATAGTTGCACCCTTCTTACGAAGTATGCGGTCATCTGAATGTAATGCCTTGCATGCACCTCCTTGTCATCTTGACAATCTACCCAGAAATCTTCAACATGATGCAAATGGGAAAACCCTAGTCCTAGTGCCTTTCTTACATGCCCATATGGGTCCATCCGTGGGTGAGTAGTGTGTAGGTGGAAATGGTACTCTGCCAATTCCTTCTTAGAATTCCCAGCACATTGGGAAGTTTGAAATTTGTACATCACCCGGCCGAAAGCTAAGGGATAAGGGATCTCTGCCAAGTGTTTGTCATCGAGGACTGAATGTATATGCTACAGCTGTCGTGAAAGCTCTAATAGTATAATTCGGTCGTTGGGGTACCGAAGCAGCTTATTCGGCCTTTTTGTGAAACCCTGGGCATGAATATATGTAAACTTGGGGTATTGTATGAATAGGAAGGCATATTGCTTCAAGAACGCCCGAGCACTGTGAGAAACCCTCCTCTCAAAATCCCCTCTGAGCAATCTGGTGATGTGGCCAATGAAGGCGTCATTCACCCTGCAATATTCTTTCTTAAAGTTTTTGAACTGGAGTTGGGGATATCTATCATAGACCTTTAATGCTCGACTTGGTTCCTCATCAGGTACCATGAACAATCCACTGTATTGCCTCTGCTCGGCCAGTGAGTATACTAGATAGGAGGTCATGTAGAATATGGCAGTCTTTTTTACATTCATGAACTGCTCATGAAAGCAGTCGCTTATGATGCCTCCCTAGTAGAATGAGGCCTTTGTAGTGACATCTTCATCCCCACAGAGGATTTGTTCTACAAAATATACCATCCACTCCTGGAAAAAGGCAATGGTGGGGAGGCCCATCACTCTGCTCAACATAGTTACCAAGTCATGGTAGTCTTCATGGAAGTTGTTGCGGAAGAGTTCCTAAGGAACCTTTGCAGCGCTGTCCCTTTTCTCCTTGAGCCAATACTGATTTATTAGCTTCTTGCAACCCATCGGGTCCTCGTCCCATGTTGCTTTACACTCTTCAATGGTAGGCATCTCCATCTCCTCAAAGGTGGGGATGTGAAAGGTCTTCGTAATTACCTCACCCGACATGTCAACAAGAATATTTATGTCCCCATCAACAATGGTTCACGTATGTGGTTGATAGGCCTTTCAGCAAGCCATGACCAATTTGGGGGCAATGAGGGACGGAGGGAAGCCTGCAGCTTTTGCAATTCCACTTTGTCTAATCAATCTAGCATTGTCAGTTTTTGGGTGGACTCTAACCCTTTGCTTAAATTCATCAATATCGACGTGGTTGATATTGGTATCTGTGATTTCCTTCCATTCGGTGATGATTTTTGAATGCAAGGGCTCACCCTGGAACTGGTACTTCATTTGGTCTTTGTCCTCTCTTCCACGAGGAGTCTTTCCCGCTTTCTTTCCATTGTCTTTTTCTGCAGCCTCCCCCAAGGGTCCTGCACTTGATTCCATATATCCTGCAAACAGAGACGTAATGAGTACAACCAACTACGAAAGCATTAACATTAGTTGAAATCCCATGGACGAAATCCAATTAGACAATTTATCATTCGTAAAACCAAACTCTTACTCCCAAATGTCGTTAGTCATTTTCTAGAGGGATTTTGGACAACCTGGGCCCAGGGGGCCAGATTTCCCTGGCAGGAATGTTGTTTTGAAGGGAAAATAGGGTAGGGCAATCTGGGTGATTTCTCTCATCTTCATCTTTTGATGGTTTGAAAGGCTTGTGTCGAAGAGGGTCAAATTTGAGCACGTGGGTCGAGGTTATTTTTCAAACTTGAGGTTATTTAGGTCACTTTTTGAGCTCTCAGAGATTCAAGGTCGGAAAGCTATCAGGGCTTCGATATTTGAAATGGGCAGGAAGAAACAGAGTTTCGGGGTCAAAACTCCAAGGTCCAGGACCCGAGAGCTCAAAGGACGATCAATTGTTTCTTTTTACTTCAAGGGGTTTGGGCCTAAAGGGGCGGGAAGCCGTTGATGAATTATCGTTTGGAACAGCGGGCGTAGTACGAAAGTTCGGAGGGAGCGGCCCGATGGACCAGACCTGGCATTCATTTTGGCCGCTGGGTTTTCCTTGTGAAGTTTTTCTAAGCAATTGGAAAAGCGGACCCCGAAGGTCGAGAAGGCGGGCATATTTTTCCTTTGTGAAATTGCTGAAAGGAGACGGAACCCCAATTAACGGAGCCCAATAAATGAAAAGGCACCCAAGTTCATTGTTCATTGGTTTTCACGGAAAAAGAGTGGTTGGGACCCAGGAGGCAGAAGTCCGCCATCAAATGGCCATTTCGGAGGGGCGAAGTTGCCACGAAACTCCACAGAAGGAACTCCGAGAAGCGGGACCCGGGGTCATGATGACACAGTTCATTCAAGCTCAACTTCGGATAGTGAAAGGTGGGACAAGCCCCAGATCTCGGGTGGACAGATCCTCCTCGCCATTTAAGAATGGCGAAAGCGATGTGGAGTCTCGTGGGAGCAGGCCCAACAAGCTTAGATGGAGGTCAGATTTTGAGTTTGTCATTTGATAAGTTTGACGGCGATCGGACAACGAAGGTCCGGGGTCGCGAGCCCAGGAGTGGACTCTGCAATTTGAAAAAAGTTTGTTTACTTTCTAAGTTCCTAACGGTGGCTGAAGGGCACGGGCTCAGAGGGTGCAACTGCCCTGCGCGAAGAACGGCAACAGCGAGATCCAACTCCAGTTTGATCTTAGGAGATGATTTGGAGGGTTTTTCGGAATTTGAAGACATGGGTTTTGTAGGTTTTGCCAAGTTTTATCAAGTTAATGCATTTTAGCCCATGTTTATCATTGTTTTTAAGTACAAAATCATGAAAAAACTTATAGGAGGGCGGACGGAAAACCTACCTCAGAAGTCTGATGAGAGAGGCTACAAAATCCACCAAGGATGGGAAAATGATGATCATGGACGCGAGGGTGGCGAGCGACAGATGCACTTAACTCCTTGAACGCACTCAGAACTCCTCTGGAAAACCTGACAAATGAAAATGACAAGTCGGGCCAAATATTTATACCCCAAACATGCAATTAATACCCTCGTTTAATGGCCATATGGACGACAGGGGGATTGGTGGATTCAAATCCCAGACGGTGGGGGAGGTCTGGGGTCCGAGGGCCAGAAAGATGTGATCTGACGGTCATTTCACAATTCATTTGGAAAATCACCAGCGAGAGGGAACCCAGAGTCCGGAGGGCAGACTGTCGTTGCAGGTTCATCGTTCGAAAACGACAAAGATCACACAGAGTTCCAGGGACAGAAGTTCAGTGGACCAGGCCCGGCAAGGGAAAAAGCAACTCAATTTTGTTCTCAAGTTAAATGGACGGCAAAGAAGGGGTCGGGTCCCACGGTTCGAGAAGGCAGAAGCCTTCTACCATTTTGGAACGGTGAACACCCAGAGGAAACCCGGCCAGGGAAACCCCGCGAGGCAAGCCCACCAGGCCCCAAGGCCACTGGCAGAAGCAAATTGTCAAGGAAGCTCTACAAGGCACCAGGTCTTAGCCAAAATGGAGGGGATGAAACACGATCAACTTAAGATGAGACTTTGGAGGTACGCTGACCATCTAGGACACCAAAACAAGGCATGCAAAATGAGGCAGCGACAAAACGACCCAGCAAGGGGGAAGAAAAGAGGGTCCCTGTTCCAAACGGGGTGTGTGTGCAAAACATGCACAACAATATGATCTAGACACTATTGTACTTGTGATTTGTGTACAATCCAAACATTGCACTTGTGATATGTGTATAATCAGACACTTTTGTACTTGTGATATGTATATGGAGGAATGCTTGTGACAACCATTGTGTATGATATTTGATAATATGGTATGAATGCCCTCATGTGAGTATTGTGAATTTTTGTACACTAATGTTTGGAAATGATTGGTATGGACCCAACACTTGATGGCAAGTTATTATATTCATTACATTATAATTGACTATGTTGATAGGTTACATGTACTAAACTAATAGTTATAGGTTAAAGGTGAGATAATAGATCTCATACAAGAGGAGAGGTTGTACTCCCTCTATCATTGTGGGGTGAACTACGATGCCTCTAATTCCCATGAGGGTATACGTAGGAAGGTTTGCTATGAACCCTCAAGGCTTAGGTTGTAGGTCTAGGAATGACCCTAGCTATATAAACTTGGCACTTTTGTGTGTAAGCATATAAGTGGAGATGTTGCTTTTTCATCACCAAGATGAATGAAGAACCATTGAAATTAATATTCTAATCTAGTTGGGATATTTTCAGTTGGTTATGTTGGTAGATCTTGTAAGTTGAAAAAAAATTGTTGTGCCCGAGATGGGGATTTCATAGTTGGATCAGGTGCAATCTCATGGAATAGTAAGAAACAACAATCTGTTAGGGTTAGAAAGGCAGATATCTAACAATTAAATGCAGATTTAAGTAATAAATAGATAAACTAAAAACACATAATAAATTATAACACAGAGAATTTAACGTGGTTCACCCAATCCGGGCTACATCCACCAAACTGCAGCCATCCAATGGTTTTATTATCCAATGCAAAAACCTATTACAATCTTGCAAATAATCATGTTTTTCATTATATTGTAACACCCATCCGAACCCCTTTTTATCAAGCTTAGAAGCTTTCAGATTTTGGGTTCTACAAAATTGGATTTTTCCTTTTTCGTTGATTTTTCCCTTTTTCGGTGATGATGCGAAAAAGTAGGAAGAAGATTTTTCTCGGGGGCTACCACCCTTGAACCCTTCAATGGGCTATACAGTATAGCATGATCAGTCGCCACATACCAACAATCTCCCACTTGGAGACTAATCAAGCTCCACACCAACACAATCTCCCACTTGGAGACTGATCCTAGACGACACTGCTGCAATTACAACTCCCACTAGAAAATAAGTACCTTGGACCCTGCTACTTTGTTATACTTAAATTCAACCTTGAAGGCCAACTGAAGCTGAAGAGGAGCTCAGCTTCTCCCTTGTCACCACCTTCGTAAACATATCTGTTAGATTGACATCTATATGTATCTTGTCCAGCTTGACTTGTCCATCCTCCAACACCGACCAAATGAAATGATATCTCAACTGTATGTGTTTTGTTTTAGAATGCAAGGCAGAATTATTTGCAATATGTATAGCACTCTGGCTTTCTGTAAACAAGTAATTTTCAGCCTATTGTTTTCCCAACTCATCCATGAAAAGTTGCATCCATATCATCTCCTTTGTCGCCTCTATTGCAGCAACATACTCTGCCTCTGTGGTGGATAAAGCAACCACCTTCTGCAATCGAGAAATCCAACTCGTTGTTGTCCCACCAATTGTAAATACATAACCTGTGGTACTATGCCTGGTATCTATATCCCCTGCCAAATTTGAGTCAACATAGCCTTTTAAATCAATATTAGAGCCCCCAAAACATAAACAATTATTGGATGTACCTCTCAAGTACCTGAGAATCCATTTTACCGCATTCCAATGCTCAACTCCGAGATGACTCAAATACCTGCTGACAACTCCTATAGAATGTGCAATATTCGGTCTCGTGCATACCATGGCATACATTAAACTGCCTACAGCTGAAGCATATGGTACCTTGGACATTTTTTCTTCCTCCTCTTGTGTCTTTGGACACATATCCTTAGTCAATTTAACATGACTAGGAAAAGGTGTGTCGCGCTTTTGCATTCTCCATATGAAATCTCTGCAACACCTTTTCAACATAATTAGCCTGAGATAAAAACAATTTTTTGTTTTTCCTATCTCTACAAATTTTCATACCAAGGATTTGTTTTGCTACCCCCAAATCCTTCATAGCAAAAGATTTTGCCAACTGTTGCTTTAGCTCACTTATGTGATCCATGTTAGACCCTGCTACAAGCATGACATCAGCATATAAACATAAAATAATGTAGTTTTCATTATCCAACCTCTTAAAATAAACACAATGGTCAGAATTACACCTGTTGTAGCCTTCTCAGCCATAAAACTATCAAATTTCAAGTACCATTGTCGAGGTGCTTACTTCAAGCCATATAAAATTTTATTCAATTTTCACATTAGTTTCTCCTTACCTTTGACCTCAAATCCTTGTGGTTGTTTCATATATATTTCCTCTTCCAAATCACCATGGAGAAAGGTTGTTTTAACATCAAGTTGTTCTAAATGCAAATCTTCAATAGCCACAATACTTAAAACAATACGAATAGAAGTCATTTTAACAACTGGAGAAAAAATCTCATCAAAATCAATACCCTTTTTTTGTGCAAATCCCTTTACAACTAATTTGGCTTTAAATCTCTTCTTACCTCCATCCTCCTCTTTCAACCTATAAACCCATTTGTTTGGTAAAGCCTTTTACCTGCAGGCAACTTGCATAATTCCCAAGTCTGATTTTTCAGCAAGGAGTCCATTTCTTCTTCCATTTCATGCTCCCACTGAACCTTGGTATCCACCTGCATAGCTTCATCATAATATTCTGGTTCACCAACATCAGTTAACAAAATAGTATACAAAGAGGGAGAGTATCTTTCTGGAGGTCTATTATCCTTGAAGATCGCTAACAAGAGTTTGTGGTATTTGTTGTTGTTGTTGCCCAATATGAGGAACCACTGAAACATCATTGTTTGGAATATCATCCAACACTGCATAATCATTTTCTTTCTTCTCATGCTGCAGCAACAGATCTTTGTACAAAACTTTTTCATTGAATATGACATCCCTGCTTCTCACAATTTTTTGATTTTCAAAATCCCAAAGCCTATAACCAAATTCATCAATGCCATATCCAAAAAATATACATTTCTTTGATTTTGCATCAAGCTTTCACAACCGAAGGTTTTGAGAAAAGAATAACTCACCTTCTTACCTTTCCATGCTTCCTCTGGAATACCACAACCCAAAGGATTAGAGGGACCTCTATTAATTAAATAAACAACAGTGTTTACAGTCTCTTCCCACATTTTAAAGGCAGCCCGATGTAATCTCATAGTTGTTACGCTCCATTATTGTTCTATTCATGCACTCACCACTCCATTTTCCTGTGGAGTCCTTGGAACCATTTTTGCCTATGAATACCATTAGAGGAACAATAATCTTCAAACTCTTTGCTGCAATACTCACCACCATTATCAATCTAAGACATTTTAGCTTTTTACCTCATCTCATTCTCAACCAAGCTTCTCCATTTTTAAAAGTTTCAAATACATCAGATTTCGCCTAAGGAAATAAATCCATACCTTCCTAGTTGCATCATCAATGAATGTAACATAATACAGAGAGCCACCGAGAGAAGATACCTGAGCTGGTCCCCATACATCTGTATGCACAAGCTCCAATTTCTCATCTTTCTTTTGCTTCCCATCCTTGAGAAAACTTACTCTCTTTTGTTTTCCATACACACAACTTTCACAGAAATCCATATTAACACATTTTAGACCTGGTAAAACATTATTTGAATGAAGTACTTTCATACCTTTTGCACTCATATGCCCAAGTCTATTATGCCATAGTGCTGATTCAAAGTCCACAGCAACTGTATGATCTTCTACCTACTGAACTGCAGAAATTGTTCCTAAACATTGACCTTTTTTCCGTAACAATTAAAGTAGAAGGAACAATATGACCTGTACAAAGCTATAAGGTTCTTACTTTCACACATTTTGCTACCACTAAGGCACCCTTTGTGACCTTCCAATATTTATTACTAAATGTAACAACACAACCTTCATCATCTAGTTGCCCTGCCGAAATTATTTTTTTGCTTAACTTTGGAACATGCCTTACCTCATGTAGTAGCCAATGGTTCCCATTTTGCAACTTAATCTTGATTCTTCCCTTTCCAACAATCTGACAGGGTTTGTTATCTCCTAAATAAACCAGCCCAAAATCCCCTTGGACATAATCAAGAAAATAACTTCTATGGGGGGTAGCACAAAATGAAGCCCCTAAATCTAACACCCAAGAATCATCAGCATTATCAAGGGAAAGAATCAAAGCATCCTCATCAGATTTATAACTTACCACATTTTCCTCTTTACTTCCTTTTTTTGTCTTCTTTATTTTTCTGAGACCAACAATATTTCTTTAAATGACCCGGCTTACCATAGTACCAACAATCCCTTTTGTTTCTAGATTGGGACCTTATGTCCTTTGATTTTCCTCGTGAATTCCCATGATTTCCAGAATTGTTTCCTCTCTCCTTTGTTCTGCCCCTACTTTCTACATTCAAAACACTGCCTGATGTGGATGTTCCACCTGAGCTTTTCCTATGAATTTCATCGCTCAAAATAACACCAACAACATCATCAAATTTCAGTGTATTCAAACCAGAAACATAATTGCTAACAGCCATTACCAAGCTATTCCAGCTTTCAGGCAAAGAACACAGAATCAAAAGAGCCCTAACTTCTTCATCAAAGTTTACTTTTACAGAAGTTAATTGACTGGTGACCGTATTAAACTCATTTAAATGATCAGTAACTAACCCACCTTCTACCATTTTCATATTAAATAAACGCTTCATAAGAAATACCTTATTCGAAGCAGAAGGCTTTTCATATAACTTTGTCAGGGTTTCCATCAACTCTTGAGTTGTCTTTGCTTTTGTAATATTGAACGCCACTGATTGTGTCAGGCATAAACGAATACTTCCAAGAGCCTTTCTATCCAAAATATCCCAGTCCTCATTAGACATTGCTTGGGGTTTCTTGGTTTTTCCTTCCAATGGCCACCATAAATCCTTCTAATAGAGATAGTCCTCCATCTGCATCTTCCATAACTGATAGTTCTACCCATTAAACTTTTCAACCTTCTTACCCTCGTTTGCCATTACTCCCACTCAACCATGAGACCTTCCTACAGACAATAATTGAAAGACAACCCACTCTGATACTACTTGTTAGGGTTAGAAAGGCAGATATCTAACAATTAAATGCAGATTTAAGTAATAAACAGAGAAACTAAAAACACACAGAATAAATTATAACACAGAGAATTTAACGTGGTTCACCCAATCTGGGCTACATCCACCAAACTGCAACCATCCAATGGTTTTATTATCTAATGCAAAAACCTATTACAATCTTGCGAATAATCGTGTTTTTCATTATATTGTAACACCCATCTGAACCCCTTTTTATCAAGCTTAGAAGCTTTTAGGTTTTAGGTTCTACAAAATCAGATTTTTCCTTTTTCGTTGATTTTCCCTTTTTTTGGATTAGAAGCAAGGATACATGTCAGGGTGTACAGTATACCATGGGCTATATAGTATAGCATGATCAGTCGCCACATACCAACACAATCTACTTCTCTTTGTTCTACAGAAGTTGAATATAAAGGTTGTACAAATGCATCCAAAGAAGCATTATGGTTAAGAAGATTACTTGAAGAATTGGGTCTACCTCAAATGGATCCTACTCCTTTATATTGTGATAATCAAAGTGTCATTGCTTTAGCCAAGAATCCAATTTTTCAAGCAAAGACCAAGCACATTGTTCATCAACATCACTTCATTAGAGAGCAAATTGAAGACAAGCAAATTTCTCTTTTGTATTGTAAAGGCGAAGATCAAGTGGCAGATATTCTCACCAAAGCTCTTGGTAAAGATAAATTTCTCTTTCATTGTAAAAATATTGGATTACAAACCATTGAAGGGTTTGATGTAAACTCCCCGAGTAAAGCTTAAGGGGGGATGTTAGAAGATTAATCTTTATTTGGTAAAGGTTATTCTTTAATTTAATTATTTATTAACTTGTAGGAATATTCCAAAGGAATCCCTACAAGTCTTATCATTTTGTCTTCTCATACATGTGTGAGAATGACTCATTTTATTTTTTAATTGCTTTATTAAGGAATATTTGTAGCCACCTCCTTAAGAGGTTCTTGACACATTGCACACACATAGATGAATGGTGGCATTCATTGAGTTGGGAGTTACGTTCTAATTCTAACTCCACTTCTCACCTCTATTCATTGAGGTGACCCTCCTCTCATTCTTCATTCAAGAAAGCAAGCTATGTCTTAAGCGCTCTCTCTCTCTCTCTCTCTCTATATATATATATATATATATATATATATATCATTCTTAGGTATTTTGCCTCCATTCATAATACTGGGGATTTTTCTTTTTTTTTCCTTATCAAATTCTTGTATCTCCTTTGCATTTGGTGGTGCTTGGTTGGCTTCTCTATTTCTTGTAAATCTCTTTCCTTCAAACAATGCTCATTAGTTAGTAATTTCCATTGCTCATTTATTTTTCCTTCCAATATTTTTAGTTTTAGGCCTAAGGGTCTTGCTCTTGCATAGATAAGTGTGCCTTGGAGCATAAGAATGTTGTTTACTAAATGAATAGTGATGGGAAGAAATCTTATGTGGCTTGTGCTTGCTCTATTGTTTTCATTGTTTATGACCATTAAGGGTAATGGGTTGCATCCAACCCTCATGTTTTAGGAAAATGAGGAGCTAGTCTTTTGGCTTGGTGATAGGTAAATTTCTATGTATATATGAAATCATCAATGAAGTGTAGAATATATCTCTTGGAAAACTGAATGAGGTCAAGTCATTACTTTATCATATAACCCATGGGGAAAACCTAAGTATTTATTTTTTACATATAAATTGTCAGCAAAATTAGTTGTATAAGCTAGTTTTCTAAAATGTTTTGAATAAAATTCTTCAAGATCACAACATTTCATTCCACTAAGTGTTTTCAAATCTTTATCTTTCTTGTCTTCTTCTTTAGAACATAATTCATCAACTAGTACTTCTGAAAGACTATCCATGGGGCTATGAGTATTGTAGACTAGAACATCATTAGTCGCACCATCCTTAGCATGCCACCAATCTACTATAATCCCCCATAAGTATTGAATAGAAAAGGTTGCATCATGTTTGCCAGTCATTCTACTCATATCTCTTATAGTCATGAAAGTATTGATCAATGCCCTAATTTGTTCAAAAGAATCAAAGATATCATCAATATGCAAATTTCAAGGTTGAAGGGGTACATTTCTTCCCATCATCAATGTTGTTGGATGACTAGAAGATCCACTTTTTTGTAACTTATTTTCAATTTTTTATAAATTTTCTTTTAATATAAAAAAAAAAGTTCTATTCCAGTAGGTGTAATCTCTTTTGATACTTTTTTCCTTTCTTCCTTTCAAGCCAATCAAGACTAGCTTCTAATGTTGCAAGTTTGTTATCTACTTTTTTCATTCTATGATCCAATCTTGACATATTGTCTCCAACAAATTGAAGATTGTTTAGAGGTTGATCACTTCTTACATTTATTTATGAACAATCTTTTCTAGTGTTCTGTACATATCCATTAGTTTCTACAGCAAACTGTAAACTGCCCTAGTTTATCACATTCAGTATTTATTATATCTATAATACTTTTTATATGTAATACATCTTAACATAGGTCATCAAAATTTTATTGTAGATGACTCGAGAATCTAGTGAGATAATTTGTGCATTTAAAATTCAAACTAAGATCTTTTTCTTCTAGCTTAGATGGTTGAAATGCATACTGAAAATCATTTACTGGACCATCTGAAAACTTATAACTTCCTTTTAGGAGGGGTCATCTTCCTCATCTATCTAAACAATAGTCATTATCTTTATAGAATTATAGAGTATTGTCTCTTAGCAAAGGCATACTTGTATTAGTGAAAGGAAATATGTCTTCTTCAATTACATGTATTTTGTCTTTCTAGTCCGATTTAGGTCCTTAATTAATTCATTCTTCCTCGACTTCCACATAGAGTTGTTCCCTTCTAGTAGAACTAGAACTTCACCTAGATTGTGGTCTTCTAAAAGAAGATCCGACGGTCTAGATACTAGAATAATTTTGAGACATACTTTTGGGTAATAAATGGATAGAAGTACCCTCTATTTTATGGAGTAATTTAGCTCTAGAAGCCATTTTTGGAGCTACATTTTGTATCCAGTCAATTTTCCATCATGAGGATCTTCTATTGTATTTGCATGTCCCTTTTGTAACTATACATTCCCATTCTATATTTTTGCATATGGAAGAGATTTTGACATCTTGGGATGGTTTGTGTTCTTCATACTATGAAGAACCTGAATTTGCACATCGGTATATTTGAAAGTGTCAAACATTTCTAGGCCATAGACATATGTACCCAACAATCCAATGATCCATGTTTTAATTCATTATATCCCTTGTCTCTAGCACATACAATAAGATTTGGATAGTGGGAAAAGAAAGTTGAATCTTCTCCTAGTCTTGAAAGAGCAAAGATTTGATAGGCATGCTCATATTGAGTTTTCCTTCTATCACATATGGCTAGTTAAGGGAAAGACTTTATATTTTGAGGTACACATGAACCAACTTAAACCAATATGGCACCAAAATGGACAAAATATACAAATAAATTTCAAAAAAAATTGGGAAAACAAGAAACAACTTAGCATGAAAAGACATCGGAATTATATTCTAAATTCAATTCTATCAACTTAGTTTTTGGTTTGACAAAATGCTTAAAAGTAGATTCATAGACAACATTTTTCAACAAGTTTGTCTTTAAATATGATTTCTTATAAACATCTTCAGCTTTTAAAGGAGGATATTTGTAAGAAGCAACAACACCTGTAAGTGGTTCTTCAGTAATTTCAATATCAATAATTTCATCTCTGATAACTTCCCAATTGAGATTTACCAAAATGTCCAAAGTAATAGAAAAATAGGGCCCTGATACCATATACTATCTAGAAGTCACGTAGAATGTCCCTACAAAGATGTCTTACTATAATATGATTCAATGATATCAATATCATTATCATATCATATTATGAAATTCTTTTGAATTGGGAATGCAACACGCATCAACATGGTCACACATAAAGGCTATCAAACCTTCAAAAGACTCACAACAACAATTATAATCTTGTTTCAACGTGAACAATTCTTGAGTCATGCCCAAGGCAATGGAAAAACTAAATCCAACAGATCATCAAATGAAGATGTATACTTTCTAATAATAATAATAGCATTCTTAACCTTCTAATTTTGTTTACCTTAAGGTGTAACCCAATATTCTCATAATAGTCTATTCACTAGCTAGATAGTATTGGACTCGCCACTCATGACCATATAGGATCTCAATGGTCAATAATAAGTGGTTTCGTATAGTAGTAATAAGTTTTCAAATCAACCCTATATAAGCATATTTCAATGCTCATAATATTTGGAACATCACAAACTCACAACACATCTTTCAAAATCCCACATCATATGACTAGCAAGCAACCATATACAACAACAATATACATGTGTCTTTGAAGAGAATAGTCCTCACCATTTAATGCATGTTAATGGTATGAACATTTCTTAGTTCAAAAATTTTATGAGGGAGATCGTAAGGGTATTAATCAAATATTCATAGAGTTAAATCCATCACAAGATTACCTAAATTCCAACAGCTACAAGATACCCTATTAATTTCATTACAAAGTAGGAACCCACTTCAAATACAAGTATAGGGGTTCTCATATTGAGTATATATGAGAAGTGTTGATTCCAAAACCCATCCTGACTGCAAGTTCATTATATAGGCTCCACACTATAAGTTAGAAAGAGTTAATCACAATTGAAATCATTCAAGAGAGTTTGTGCATAAATTCTTCTTTATTGAATTTTGTGGCATAAGTTTTTCTGAAGGTTACAATGATAAGAAATAGTTGTTGCAATTACATACCATAGAAAGTCATTTCCAATTATGCTTTGATTGGTAACCCTAACCTTTTCCCAAGCTCTAAAATTTAGTGCAGGCAAGCAATGTGTTGTTTTATATTTAAATAAAAAATTCTAAAAGACCTTTTCAACAAGCCCATTCAAACTTACTTGCTACCAAGGCATTTCCTAAAGCCTTGTTAATATTAGGCATTTTGTCAAGCAACTCACATTAATACTCGGCCTCTCACCTTGGGTTAATAGCCTCTTTACTTATAATTTATTTCTTGGCTCAAGACTTCCTCCTCCATACGTATTCTTCAATTTTGACTCCTTGGGATCTTATTCATCACCTCCACCATTCATGGTAGTTGTACATTTGGTGGAGTATGTAGATGCAATGGGTGGATGTAATGAATATCTAAAGTGATTTTTCATACCCACTATATTTTCCTTTATAGTTGGACTAGTAGTAGTGTGTTCTATTATTTTTACTCTCAACTATATTTTATTTATTGTGTTACAAAAAGTGTCCTTTCTCAAATCTCAATCATTTCTTTATCATCCCAATTAATGGATGTAAGGTGTTACATTTGGATGGTAGAAGTATAGACTATATCCAACATGTTTGAGCCATCATCTTCAATATCATCTACATCCCATTCTAGATCAAATGCTTTGATTTGTTTCATTATTAATCTCATCCGACCTCATGACTTTTGAGTATCTTAGATAGAAATTGGGGGTGATATCCTCTGTATCTAGTCATTAATGTGATGCATTATTCAATAGGAGTTCATCACTACACCATCTTACAACTCTAAGGATTCCTTTGCCATTGATATCAAAGGGGGACCAATAGAGATAGGGGAGTATTATGTTCTTAATACATTCAAAGATTATTTCTACGCAGGGTTGCCATCAATGACAAATGGGGAGATTGTTAGAATTATTGTACCCTCAACATATTTTTTAGAAAGGGTTTTCAATTAAGTGACATCCATTCGTTCAAACTAGCCAAGCGTGACTAAAAAATTTGAAACTTTTACAAATCAAGGTTGCTTGTGCCATTCTTTGAATTTGATCACATTCTTCTCAAACTCCACAATATTAATATGATCATAATTAATCCTTCTACTAGTTTGGGTATCTAAACTTGCCCTAGGAGACTGGGGAGAAGAACCATCATCACCATTAGAATACAAAATCAAATTTGCTTGAAGTCATTTGCAAACCCTAGCATTAACTCACCATTGCCACCACCATGTATTAGGAGATCAAATAATGAAGAAAATGTGGCCCCAAAAATTGGCCCAAAAGGGGACTCGACTTTCATTTGCTTGCTCATGGGAAGGAGTACTTAAACTATTATGTTGCTCTTGCTAGTAGGCAACTTCAACACTTCCACATTCTCTTATTGTTGCATAGAAAGTGACATAGAATACAAAATATATGGACATTGAACATGCCTCAAAGGAAAGGATTGAACTTCTCTCTACGTCTCCTTTCCTACTCTCCTCTCTACACACCTACACATACTCTAATCTCCTTCTCATGCACTATTATCTTCCTTTGGTCAATGTGAAGACGCACCACTAAAATAGGGGGACACCATTCCTCATTAATGGCAATGCCATCTCCCTTCCTAGTGCCATACCCCTAATTAATGAATGGTCTCATGTCATATGAGGGGGAGCTTAAAAAAATGTAGGCATCCTAGGCAAGTTGGTAGCTCCCACAACCCCCCTTTATTTCCTTTTATTTTTTAATTAGTTTTTATTCATTTTCCATCCTGCAATGTCCAACATAAAGGTGACTTGTCATGAGGGGTGTGACAAAAGGTTACTTAGATGCATTTGATATTCACTAAAGTAGCACAAATATTTGAGCATGTAAAGGGAAAATTCAATCCATAGAGAAGAACATTTCATGAGTGCAAAGTGTATGTACACCATCCCATAAAACATTTTTGACAAGAAAATTGTTCAAGTTTGATGCATTTAACCTATAATTTGATAGTAGATACATTAGATTTATTTAATATTACTTAAACTAATTAAATTCAATTATACTACAATAAAAAGGTATCATAATTAACTTAAACTTGTTTAAAATAAAGTACAACTTAGTTAGACTTTGTATATTTAGATATCAACAATATTTGGAGCTCGCACAAACAAAACTCAATACACCATTTTAGTATCACACCAATTCGATGTCTCGCCTAAAAGTAACCCTAAAAGTACATTTTTATCTTCTATAATACTAAGTACACCCAAACATTGGTACTATGCTATTTATTAAATAAACCAATATTTAGAGCTCGCACAAACAAAACTCAAAATACACCATTTTAGTATCACATCAATTCGATGTCTCTCCTGAAAGTAACCCTAAAAGTACATTTTTATCTTCTATAATACTAAGTGCACGCAAGCATTGATACTATAATATTTATTAAATACACCTAAGTAGCAAGTATGCTGCCTACAACTCTAAAACACCTTGGAGTAAATACTTTCCCATTATAACTTCATAAAGTAGGATGTTTTTTTAGGTGCTTAGTGGTTTTGCTTTCAATATTCTCATATGTATTAATAGTGCTTTGAAACATAAATGGTTGATTTGCTTTTTAGGTCTGATGGACCGTGTTAGGGGATAACACAAAAATATCGTAATCATTGAGCGTTAAAAAATTTAGCTACAAGATTTTCATTCAGATTTTCATTCAGATTTCAACTGCTATTGATTGTCAATTGGGTTCTGATTTCATGAGTAATTATTGCCCATTTAATAAATAATGACTACTGAAAAAGGCATCTACTACATCTAAATTTGCCTTGAAAATGTCGTTTAAATAGATACATTCAATATAGAATAAAAATGCTGCTCAAGCAGATTTTTTCTCTTTCCAAATATCACCAGCATATTCTTAGTAATTGATACGAATTAAAAGATAAAGTGTAAATTGTATTAGGAGAGACAATCCAGCAGTTGAGCATCCTAAATTCGCATCTCTCAAAATCTTACATGACAATTTCATATCACTTTCAATTCTTTACAGCATCTTACTTGGCAAGTATTCTGCTTATAACTAAGGTTTCAAGGTTACATCAACATGCTTTTTTTGAGGTGTCCAAAAACACCCCAAAAAAAGTTAGACTGGTATTTGTGCACTTATGTTTTATTGGTGTACTGATGTGATATCAAATGATTTATTGCTTTTTGGATCAAAGAAATATATTTCATTCAATTACGAGTACTCATGATCAACATTAACAACTTTGAAGTCACAAATATTATTAGAAATATTATGCATTAAATCAACAAATGCTATCACAACTATTGGAACATGCTCAACTACTGGATCTTTTCCCATAATATTTCTTTAATTTTTATTAATTTAAAGACTGATTATTTTATGCTTATGTCATATCATACCAATTTGTTTTCTCACAACAATTAACACCCTCAGGATTGAAGATCACCACTTTAGAATGACCTATTTATATAAAATTTTAAATTAAGGGAATCCATCTGTATTCCTAACCATTTTGAAATATGGAAAAAAAAGGATGGACTAAACACAAAGTTAGATGCAATGGAACATGGCCAATAAACATGGTAACAATAATGAAAAAGCAACGATCTAATAAATATTTATACATGAGAACTCCAAAATAAGGGAATATTTGCTCCATATTGTGCTACCTTGCATGCTTAACTGGTCTCTTTCCAACCAAATCTATCAAGGATTTCCATGGTTTCCTTCAAAGCACTGCAAAAGAATAAATAAAGTCATAAACAACTAAGACATTAAGTCAGTTAAAGTATCAAAACTGTCGATTCTATCACTACTTATTAATGCCAACATTCAATCAATAAGTCTTAATAACAGGAGTACCTTCCAGGCCTAAGTATTTTGTAGAAGTTAGGTCTGGTCAGATCTATGACCGTTGAGCCTGCGCGTCCAACTGGAAGTTGGCCTCCATCAAAAATATAAGAACATTCTTGCCACAGCTGCTTAAATTCGTCAATGCAAACTGTACTTGACTGTCCACTTTGATTAGCACTGGTAAGTGCAAGAGCACTTCCAAAATCTCGAGCTATCATTCGAATAAAGTCGCATTCTGGTATTCGGATTCCTATGGTATCTATTCCTGGGTTTAGGGACTTCTCAAGCAAACTTTCTTGGCCTGCAATGTCAAACAGCATCTTGAGCAGTAATTTTTTGTTAGAATTGATTGAACAGGATTATGAATTTGAAATTAGTTTAATTTCCTTTTTGATCTAATTGGCAACTAAACTTTGAAAAACATCTGGCTCTTAAAATTGAATTTTCTGATTTATAAAATCAGTTCATATAGCTAGAATTACAGACCCCGATCTAGAACCAAAGTGACAGGCCCAGGAAGAAGACACTGAAGAAGCCCATCTGGCAAATGAGAGGTAATTGCAAAGCGGTCAACATCCAGCACGTCAGAGACACACACTGCAAGAGGACTTGTAATACTGCGCCCTTTAATTCCATATATCTTTTGGACTGCTGCTGAAGAGCTGAACACATAATTCAAGAAAAACAAAAATTCAAAAGAGATTCACATATTCACAAGAGAGCTGCATCCCATTCAGTAAACAAGTTGATTAACACGCATGAATGATCGGACAGAACGAGAAGAATTTTTAAAATCAGCAGGCATATGAATTTTATGCATTTATGCTAGAGGATGCATTCTTCAAACTGCTTCGTTTCACTAGCAATCAAGGACTTAATCTTACTAAACATTTAAGAGACAATAGCACAGTAGACATGTTTACAAATTTCGGTTAAACTTGGTTATCAAATTATCTACTAATAAAGAGTGGTTAACTGCAATCAAACATCAACAACACTCAGAAAATGATTGGCTAAAATACAAATTTGTTCTATAGGCTAGAGACGACCCAATCACTTTCGTAATTTAAGGCACAGCTTCAAGATGAACAGAAACTTTGTGATTAAACCTTTGGCAAGAAAATTGTACCCAAAAAAAATGACTGAAGCCTATGTGGTACAAGCTCTTGCATTTTTGACTTAGAATTTGGGTATTTATTACTTTGATCAATTTCATGGGTAAGAGAATGGCAAAACTTCTGAGGTACATCAGTTTCAAGATGGGAACACTTGTGCTTCTTTGTGACACTCCTCCGAGCTTTTGTGTAATAACCATCCTTAGCTTCTTCCATTTTTTATTTTTTTTAACAACTAAATCTTATTACAACTTCCATACCCTCTTAATCAACCATGCAACTTCTTTCCAATTAGAGGAGCTAATCTCATAACCTTACCAAACCATAGCAGGGGTTGTAACTCTATACACAATGTGCAATCTTGCACTAGAATGGAAAAACTCACATATCACAACCAATCCCTAGACCTAGACCTATTCCTCGAGGTTTCATTCAAGATGCCCCTGCCTACATATCCCTTTCTGGGAATCAGAGGCTCTGTAATTCACATACCAAAAAAGAAAAACTTCATCCATACAACTGGAATGAGATCCTCGACCTCAATAATTAATTGAGCTTTTGTTTCTATTTCAATCCACATGCAATAGCATGATAGCTAATGCATTCCAATCAAATGTCAGTTCCACAGCAACATCAATGGAACCCACACAATGTACATAGGAAAAGGCTCATGCATACATCACATAGTATTTAACTCGTGGATAGGACACATACACAAAACATGACTACTCCATGCATACATCTCATATACACAATGTGACTAACTCATGGATACATCACATATACATGTGTGACTAGCCCATACATGCATGACATATACAGTGTGACTAGCTATTGGATGCATCACACATACACAATGTGTCTAACTCACACATACAAAACATATACACAATGTGAATAACTTGAACATCACATGTACACTCAATGGCTAGCTCGCAAAAGGAAGTGGTTACAACCTTACTACAAGCACTTCCCCTTAACCTAGTTCACTAACACATAAGCCTTTAAGTACATCCCAATCAAATACAGGAAAATCAGCACATCCCATCCTTTTCCCCAGTTCACTATCACTTGTGATGATAGACAAGCATCCCATACTGCTTGTGTATCCCATACTGCTTGTGTCATCATTGGCAAGGACACAAGTGTAATCCCTATGTTTACTACCAATAGCATCAAGTCAATGACTTGCTCTCCATACGATGGTGATGGTTCTATAATCTATTGTTATATCTTTGCTCGTACCTTTCTGTTTTTTATTTTGGTCACCCCTCGTAGTACTAGTGATTGCCACTCGTAATTGTGGCATACTCTATAAGAGGTCTGCTATTCATATAGGTATGGTGGTCTGCAATACTTGCCTTGCAATATTTTTGTCTAATTCCCGACCATGTAGAGGTTGCTTGCTGTTTCATTGGAACTTCTTCATTCCTTTGACATGGCTTGCTCCACTTCTGCTTTCGCTTCTTGGAGTCTTTCTTTTTCTATACAAGGGTCTAGATATATAGCCTTCTTGGCTTGCGCTTGAGTGACAACTAGGACTGCCTTGTCTTGTCCCTCTACATCTAGCATATTGATGCTTCCTTTTTGTTTTGGACAATTTAAATCCTCATGGTCGCCTGGTCTACACCACTTGCATAATATCCTTGCCTTGTTCTATTCACTTTGACACTCTCTGGCGAAATGTCCCCATTCATTGCACTTTTGGCATTGTACCATGGGTCTCCCTTTAGCATCATACTGAATTCTACTTCTTGTCCCATTGTTATTGTTAAACCAATTATTATTCCCTCTTTGATTACGGTATCTGCCAAGTGATGCATTATGAATGTTGTTCTACTGCTTTGACGGTGTATTCGGTACAATTTCCCTTGTTATTATGTTTCCCTTGTTTAGTATTGTAGATTTCCACTACAATTTCATTATCATCCCGCAAGAGTTTAGACTCTTCTTCAAATCATGTGGCTTTATAGGCTACTTCAAACTCCATATGCCAATCTATGGCTATGCCCCTCAGGGTTGTTCGAAATGCTCTCAAACTATAGGCCCTGTCATCCTGAACATTGACTATCCATATGGTTTCACACGTTTTGCAATGATGTACAGGGTCCTCTAATCCATTTCCTGTGAACTTTGAAATTTTCTACCTCTCAACGTTCAAACTTGATGGAGGGGTCACCATCCTTCTTCCCCGATATGCCCTTTGCGGTTGGAACCTAGTTGGAGAGTTTTGGTTTATATGTGTTGGTGCTTCTCTTGCACTCTCGGCCCCGTATGAATCCCCTACTCCTTCCTCAACGTTTGTCACACTTGGGTTACCCTCAAGATCTTGTCAATGCTCCCTCCATCTTGGGGTTTTAGGCTCAATTCCTTCAATTCTTGGTTTTTTTGTAAGTACAAGTTCTTTGATACAGCATATGTTGTTCTCGTATGTTTCCATCAGTATGTCCTCAGGTTCTTCCCCTTTTTCTTCATCCAATGTTGATGGTACAAACAGTTTTTCAGCTTGGTCAACAAGATCTACATACACTTCGTCAAGGAGTAGTAGATGCCTTGTGATTTCCTCACTCTCCCTTCGTATATGCTTTGATTGTGATGGTCTTTCTCTTCCCAATTACGACTTTGGCTTACACTTCAACTCTTGCTCCTAGATGGGATCGGACTTTTTGTCTGGAACCCTTTAGTCCCATCAATTATTCCCTTCAATCTTCTCCTTCGTTCCCTTTGTTCCTTTATCCTTATGGATCTTCTAACTTTCTCCTCCAATGGTTTGTGACCGCTTTGTGATCTTTTCCTATCCTTTTTCTGATATAAGGGCATTAATTTCTAGACGTGCGTCATCAGTCGATATCACGTTCTTCCCTTTGGTTTCTTTCCTTGAATCATTGTAATATTTGTTGACAACGTTCTTCTTGTTCTTTCTCTACATTGAGATCTTGTAGAATGATAAAGTGTTGTGCAAGAAGTCTTGGCAATTGATTTAAAAGGTGGTCTACTTCGTCGTTTACTTGTGGATTGTTCCAAATCATGTCCCAAGGGATCTGTCTTCTGACAGCTTCCCTTTGAATGTGCTCCTTGACAGATATGTCCCACAGATTCACAAGATCTTGTGTGAGATCATCTTCTCTTTCCTTGTTGGCTTGTACTAGTTCCACAACTAGTTGCCCCATGTATATTGCCATTTTTCCCAACCTTCATGTTCTACCAAGATTCTTATAGGCAACAGTGCCAAATGTTTATTGGTTAATTCTACTTGATTGAATATCACAGAGTAAACAATAGAGTAAATACTAGGATTATAAACAATACATAACAACAATTCCTAAAAGATGTATCAATATATTCATTCATAAGCTTTTCTAGAATGATCTAGGAATATCTATCCACACGGGCCCTTTCTTCGTATACAATGCAAATTTTTAAAGTGGCCAATGGTTGGTTGAGAACTACCAACCGTCGGTAACTATTAACAACACACAACTGTGCAATAAGTGTTGATTACAAGAACTAATAGAAATCTTTTATGTGGCTAACTACACTGTGGAGGTGTCAAAAGGCACCCAAAAGAAGAATCAATTTTGTAATATAAAATAGAATTGGAATGAATGGATATATGTTCTTCATTCACCCTAACATTCCCTAGCTATCCCCCAAATGTCCCAACATCCATTGGCTGTCCCAAGGACAACATACCACCTCCCCCACTTTAGAACCAAAGCCCATTGCTATTTTACAATTCACCAAAAGAGGCTCAAGGATTAGAGACAAAGAGAAAAAGAGAAGAAGATGAGGAAGAGAAGTAGATTCAAAGATACCAATTGGAAGATGACTCTGATTTTTGAGCTTGTTGCTCAATGTACTTGTTCACTATGCATGTTGCATGATTGTTTTGGCACCTCTCAATATAAATCGTGCTTCATATTATATTTATGATTATAATTTAATTGAGGAATCAATGAATTTTTATTTTATTTTTTAAAAAAGGCGTAAAATTTTTATTGAGAAAGCCCTAGCAACAGCCAAGAAACAAGAATACAAGAAAAGAAAGGGAAACCCAACACAAACGTCACTCCATAAAAAACTAGAGTGGCACCCTTAGGATACCCTATCCTCTTGAAGGAGATGTCTTAAATTAGCAAACAAATCCAGAGATAATTGGTCCCAACTCCAAACCTCCTAGTCTCCCTACTGCTCAGAAGCCCACTTTGCCAAACTGTCTACTAGTCCATTCCATTCTCGGGGGTCATGGACAAATGATATAGACTCAGAAGAGTTGCTCAACCAAAGAATTTGTCTACCCACCACAACCAATTGCCAATGAATCCCCTCAAACTTTTTCTCATTCAAAACATTAATCATTATCTAAGAATCCGCCTCACATATGATCTTCCTCCATCTTAACTCACAAGCCTTTTCAAGAGCCACGAGAATAGCCTAGGCCTCCATGAGGTTATTCGTCTCCTACCCCATATACATAGAGAAGAAAAAGGCAACCTCACCAGAGCTATCCCTCCCAACACCTTCAATGCCAGCATGCCCCAAATTCCCTCTAAACGACCCATCGCTATTAATCTTGAGGGTCCCAATTGGGGAGGCTCCCACTTGCCATCTCTTGAGACCTTTTTTTCCAGAGGTATGCCTCGCTTTGGACACATGCAGTCTAGCAGCTAGTACATCAACGCCTAAACTGTGAGAAATAGAGAGATCCTCCTGGTCCATATTATCATCCAGGTCACATTTAACCAGTAGCATTTTTCCAAATCATGCAAACAATTCTCTACCATAGCTGAATAGTCCAAAACTTACTGCCCTAAAAAATTCTTCTATTACGTTCCAGCCATATTTTCCAAATGATGCATGATGGTCATATCTCCCACGCCACTTGGAGAAAGGAGGCCTTGGCAAGCGATCGTCCCATACTATTCCAAAAATCCACTAGAGAAGTGACATGAACACATCCCTTATGCCATAACACCCACTAGAGATGCCAAATATCCTTAGCATAAGGGAATTGGAAGAAAAGATGTGGGATGTTCTCACTATTCCAGCACAAGGCATAGATAGAGCGCCCTTGAAAGCCCCTTTTTTGTAAATTTTCCTAGGTAAGGCAGTTATTCCTAGCAACCAACTAAAGAAAGAATTTACATTTCGCCCAAGCATATTTGCTCCAAATCTTCTTCAACCAAGGAAAATCCAAATCACCACCCTCCTGGTGGTCCAACACCTAAAATCCCATGGCAACTGAGCATAATTCCTTTGAGTCCAAACCCCAAGCTAAAGCATCCCTACCATCTAAGGAGTTACACTTCCGCTTAGAGATAATAGACCATAAAAGATTCCGCTCTTCAACCAAGCCCTCTCTAGGCCAATTCCAAGGGTCTTTCCAACGAGCCAACACCCCCTGACCCAAGGGGAGAAAAGCCTTAAAATCAGCCACATGCTACCATCCAGTAGCTACAAACTTGTCACAAAGACCATGCAACTGCAGATGAGAGGACATAATAGAAGGGTGCCCATCCCAAGAGTCATGCCAAAAAAGAGCCTCAGACCCCTTGTGACAAATCCAAAATAAACATTGTTTAATTAAGTTGGCCCCTTTCTTGATGGTGCCCCAAATTACGGAACCCTTCCTTGGGAGTGCCACCCTAGGGATGTCATCCTTAGGCATATCCCCCAAATATTTAGAGGTAAGAATCTTTGCCCAAACCTACTCAAGATTTGTGCACCACCTCCAGTAAAGTTTGGCAGTGAGAGCCTGACAATTGTGCCTTGACAAGCGTAGGCCAAGTCCCCTATTATGCTCAAGACGACACACCTCAACCAACTCACTAGGCTCCATTTAGAATTCACCAAATTCCCGCCCAAAGAAATTGACAGGAGAGAGCATCAAATTCTCAAATGAAACTCAAAGGCCTCCAGTAAAGTTTGGCAGTGAGAGCCTGACAATTGTGCCTTGACAAGCGTAGGCCAAGTCCCCTATTATGCTCAAGACAACACACCTCAACCAACTCACTAAGCTCCATTAAGAATTCACCAAATTCCCGCCCAAAGAAATTGACAGGAGAGAGCATCAAATTCTCAAATGAAACTCAAAGGAGCTTCCAATGAGAGACATATAAATAGGGAGAGCCTAAATAACATATTTCAAAAGAGTCACACTCCCAGCAAAAGAGAGCCAATGAAAGGTCCAATGAATGACCTTCATTCGAAGCTTATATAGAATTGACTGCCAATGCCCTCTAGCTAGGGGCCTACTGAAAGAGGGAAGCCCAAGTAAATAAGAAGAGAACCAACCTAAAATCTGAGAATTATGGCAATCCGTCACTAAATCGGAGGGGTGTTGAAAAAAATAATAGAGGACTTGTCCTCATTGATCCTCTATCCAAAGGCAGCCAAGTAGATGTCTAGGACTTTCTGAAAATTCAACACCTCTTCAACTTTGGCAACTCCAAGTAAATTCGTATCATCCACAAATTGGAGATGAGAGACAGAAGAAAGAGAGCGAGCCCAGGTCCAACCATGAATCCTCCCTTGCTTGACATGTGACTACAATAGGCGCCCTAAACCCTCAACCAAAAGAATGAAGAGATACAGAGACAAAGGGTCTCCCTGACGAAGACCATGTGAAGCCTTGAATAAAGGAGATGAAGACCCATTGATGATGACCGAAAAAGAAGAGAAGACATAGCTCATTACCCAATCCACCCATTGGCCTCCAAACCCAAAGACAAGTAGGATCCGTTGGAGAAAACGCCATTTGACTTTGGCGTAAGCTTTGGACATATCAAGTTTGATAAACATGGCCTTTTCCTTTGAGGTCCCCATAGAATGGATAGCCTCCCCTGCCACCACAACCCCATCCAGAATCTATCGACCTACAACAAACCCTCCCTGCTCTTCTCAAATTAAGGGCCCTAAACACTTCTTGAGACGCTCAACCAGTAGCTTAGTAATAATCTTATACACCACATTACACAAGGCAATGGATCTAAAATGATCAAACGATTGAGCCTCCCCCTTTTTAGGAATAAGAACAAGGTAAGTAGCATTCAAGGCCCGCAACATCTATTTGTTGTCATGCGATTCTCGAACAAGCTCCAACAAATCAAACTTGAGAACTTTCCAAAAAAATTGGAAGAATTCAATTGGGAACCTATCAGGTCCAAGGGCATTCCCTTTTTTTATCTGAAAGACTACCACTTCTAGCTCCTCGAGGGTGACCGGAGAAACAAGGGCCTTGTTCATCTCTTGTGAAACCAGATTAGGGATATAGGTAAGGACCAAACCTCCTCATCCACCTCATGAGGAGAATCCCCCGAGAGAAGTGAAGAAAAGAACTACATGGCCTCCTTATAGATATCGTGAGAAGAGGAGAGAAGATTCCCATTAGCTAACTAAATAGAGGCGACTATCTTTCTCTACCTCCTATCCCTAACAAAGTTGAAAAAGAAAGTTGAACTTTTTTCTCCCTCCTAGAGCCAATTATTTATGGACTTCTACTTCCAATAGATTTCCTCCTAAAGTTCCCATTACACCTCCCTAAGACGTATAAACTCCATCTTCAAGTTTTCCGACAAAATACCCAACTCTCTGATCTGTCGGGTGACTTCATCCAGCCGAGATTGAGAAACTTCCTTAGCATGGAAAAGATTTCATAAACACTCTTTGTTCCATCTCTTGAGTTGGTATTTCACATACTGCAGTCTCTTAACAAAAAGGTACATTGTCGTGTCGAATGACGGTCTACCCCTCTGCCACCAAACTACCATGAGATCTTGCAAAAAATCCTCACGAAGCCACATGAGTTGGAACCTAAAAGAAGGCTTCTTAGGAGCTCTTGGTGAAGTAATACTTAACTTGATAGGCCAATGATCTAACCCCCACCAATCAAGAATCTCTGAGGCAGAGACCCAACGATTGCTCAACCAGTAACTAGAAACCAAAAACCTGTCCAATCTCTCAGAGATAGCATCGCTACCACACCTTCTGTTGGTCCAAGCAAACCGGCCATTGTTCAGTTGGACATCCATCAAGTGAAAAGAATCTATATTCTCTTGGGGTAAAAAGGGAAGCATAATCATTAATCAAGCCTAGCCACACCACCTCTTTTTTCTTCTAACACATGATAATCCACGGATGAAATGGAAACAAGGATCTCACAACTTTTATGTGCACCCACAACACAACTTGACCAGGAAGAGAGGAAGGAGCATAAATGTTCATGAATGGGATAGATTCACCTAACTCAATGCTAGACGTGACCAACAAAACTGAAAATCTGCTCGCAATCCACCATGAGGGGGTAAGCTTGTAAGGATCCCAAAGACGAGCTAATCCTCTAGCACTACCCTGATCTCCAACACATTGACTCTAGCCTCTCCACCATAAGCGGGAGGTAGTACTACGCATATCTTCCACAAAGAGTTTTGTCTCCTGCAAAAACACAATATTTGGAGAATGTTTCCAGATTAAACCTTGAATAGCCTTTTGTCTAGGGATGTTGCTCAACCCCCTTGCATTCCATGAAAGAACTATCATTTCTAAAAGTGGGAATCAATGGGTTTGACCGAACTTGATTCCACAAAGGACTCACCCATCAATTTCAACTTATCTAAATCCTTCTTGTGACCAACCTTTCCAAATTCATCCATAGCACCTTTCTTGATATACTTTTGCAAGGGTGCCCCCTAGCCCCAACATTATTCATTATTGCATCCAATGCACTGCACTATATATTAAGAGATAATCAGAATACTGATTTGAAGTTGACCTTTTTACTGACGGCCCTCACCCACATCCTTTACCACCGCCGAAGGAGCACGAGGAGCATCTCTCTCCAGGGACTCCTACACTAGCTGATCTAGGTTCTCCACTTTCGATAAAAGATGCTCAGATTCCATCCTATTTGAAGACGCACCCTCCAGGGGGATGTCTTGATACTCAGCCCCATGAAACTCAGTCTGAATTTCACCTGCATGCACTGACCCAGATTGTTGAAGATCCACACTAGCTTCGTGTTCCACAGTAGTCTCTAGGGCTTCAAATATGTTAAAAAACCCATCCTTTTGTCTTTCTTTGGGCATCCTTTTCGAACCCCTCCCTCTATTGCATTACTTAATTGGAATAAATCCATCCTCATCCCTATTCCTATCTGAAACATGAACTTTCCCCTTATTTGCTTGAAGGGTGAGGGAAGGTTGCTTGTAGGAGAAAATGGGGAAGCCTTAGGGCAACTTCTCTACAGGTGCCCATATTCATGACAGATCCAACATCGAAAAGGGAGGGCCTCATAATCTAGTTGTTGTATCCAGGAGCAAGACCCAAGACTGATTTCCATAGAGTCTAGGAGAGGAATATTTAGGTTCATTTCAATACACAAGCGGGCATAGGAGACCACCTTCCAATCCAACATTTGTTGGGAAGGTCCAACTAGCTTACCAAGGAGTAAAGAAATCGTATGAAGGATATCTTGCCTCTAGAATTCCAAAGGAAGTCGAGACAGCTGCACCCAGATAGGTTTTTTTTTTTTGAAGGAAGCTCTTCTGCTGAATTAAACCCCACATGATAGGGTTTCATGAAAAGACTTGTCTGGTTGTAGAAGTAAGGTCACCCTTCTAAGGCAATATTCCTTTCTACCAATCTTGAAAGCACCACAAAGAAGTAATTATTTTCTGCCATAATCACTTCCATATCTCCCTCTGATTTCCATGTTCTTTGAGAACATGATTCAAGAAACGGGACAAAGACCCTGATGCCCATGAATTTACAAATGAGGGCATGATCTGCAAGATATAGAACCTTGTCCGCAATGGACTCCAATTGAATAATTAAAACAAGGTGGTCTTTGGATTTCTCCAAACAGCCATTGAATCACGGGCGCAATCCAGAACCCTAAAAGGATTTAGGCTCTTCCAATGCATGCAGCAAAAAATCAATTGCATGAGCATGATTAGATGAGGTTGGCTCATCCCGATTGAAAACAATTGTAAAAGAAGTGGTTGTGGGGACCCCTGAACCTCGTGTGACTGTCATGCAAACAATACTCCAGATAAGCACTACAACAAACGTCAAAAGCCAAAACAAAAAACAAAAAAGGGTAAAAAACCCATGGTGTACCCACTAGTACAAGAAAAAAGAGAGGGAACACTAGGGAGGCTAGCACACTTCCCACCCAACAGCACATGGCCAAGCAAGCTGCACAAGAAAGCAGTTCATGCTGCAAAGAAAGCGGTGCCTACGGCCTGCAAACTCAGCCACACTGCCTCACCGCTCCCAATCAATCCCCCCAAGTTTGAATGCCTTCATCATGCATATTTTTTCAATCCAGGAATCAATGAATTGTTATTGTACTTGTTCTTTAAAAATTTTGCTTCCTTTCGTTCACTTATGTTATTTTATGATAATTTTTATTTATTTGTATTTTAAAAATTCAAATACTAATCTTATTTTTATTTTAATAACCATCTCCACATTCTCCCCATACCTCCCCAAAATCCATTAAAAAAAATTGTCATCCTTAAAATCCATCCCTATGTTCCCAGAACTTGAAGAAACACTATGAAATACCCTCAAGTGAAATAGAAGCAAGTGAAACACAATTAATGAAGCCACCCATAAATCTAAAGAATGATCCTAGTACTTGAGGTTCTTGATGTGTCATGGATATGCCCCAAAAGTTGCAACATCCAAGCTCGCAAAATAAATTAGAAAGTAAATCACCAACAAGCAATTATCAAAAGACTGGAAATAGTAATGATAACAATGGAACCAACGAAGGTGTCTCTATGCCAAAGAAAACAATCTACAAAACAAACCATCAATTCTATGCCATCCATGAAAAGTTGCCATGAGTACCCCTCAGACCAAAAAGTCCTCAACAAGGCAAGAAAGCATGACCCATGATAGTTGGAAGTAGAAAATCTCCAAAGGTAGAGAGCAATGAGTCTTCTATGGACATTTTGATCCAAAACTGGATCAGTTTAGTTGATTAAATCAGCTAATTTAGATTATATTCTCATGAAGGTTTTCTTTGTATTTCACAATTTATATTCTCTGGAAGGTTTTCCTTGTATTTTACACTCTCAATGACTCATTCTAGCAAGAGAGACAACTAAAGAAAGTTGTCAACATCAGATTGCCAAGGCAGAAGTGAGACAAAGATGCAATAAGCAATTCAGACATTCAAGGTACTGATGTCATACAGAAAACAAGCATGAGTGTCAAATTCAACCCCAGTCAAATATGTCTGACAAGTTGGACCCTAGTCAAATATATCTGACAAGTTCGACCTCAATCAAACTGGTCCTGTACAAAGACAGAAGTCAGAGATGGTATCAACTGCAATTAAAACTGTCCTAGGAAGAACAAAAAGACAGAGCCTGCAATAGTTTAGGAGGGTGAAGTATTTCAAATTCCCTTTTTTTTTAAATTACAAAAGGGTTGGGCTCCAATGTTACTTTGCTACTCTTTCTTTATATACCTCCATGAGGTCATTGTAACAATCAATGAGTCTTTTCCTTAATGTTTCTTAGCAAATTGGTTGAGAAGTCTATCACTGCTCCAACATATAAATCTTAGAGGAGTGATGCTGCCATCGGGAAAGCAAAAGAGCAATTGCAGAGCTTGTACAGTGTTTGGGTGTTGTTGGTTTTGCAACAGATGCCTATGAAGGCCTTTCAAAGGTGGTAAACCAATGTAACAGCTCAAGAGAAAATGCTTGAGAAAATCCCTTGCTCTTCTGAAGTTTTCTCCCATTTTGGGTTTCTCCATACCTATGCTGTTGTTTTCTTTCATTGTTTTATGCAATCTATGCTCTCTACTTCTTCATACATGCTTCTATTCATTGTTAATTACATTTTGTAGACGTCAAAAAATTGTCTTCTTACAACACATGTCTCGGCATTACATCATTTAGGCATCTTGTAGCATGCTTTGCCCTAGGTACCCATGTCATCATCTAATTAGTTAAATAAATCTTATTTATTTGACTAATTTCATTCATCCCCTTCCTAGGCATAATTCATCAATTTCTCTAATGTTAATTAAATAATTTATATTATTTAATTAATTCATTCATAATCCATCCATATCGCTAATGTTAATTAAATAATTTAAATTATTTAATTAATTACTTCATAATCTATCCATTCCTCTTAATGTTATATTATTTAATTAATGAAATCATAAAATCCAGCGTTAATTAAATAAATCCAAAATTTATTTAATTAATAAAATCCTAAAAAGATCTTCTCGCTTTCTTTCCAAAACTGAACTCATGTGTATCTAATTAATTTATTTAATTAGATAATTCATCAATTATCCTTCTCGTCTTTTTCAAGATTTATTTCCTTTAAAACAAGAAATGAAATCTTTCTATCTTTTTGGACATCTTATCTCATCTCATTGTATTTCCTCTTTTGTCAAAAATCAAATCCTTATTGAATCTTGTCAAAATCTTATTTTCGTCAACATCACAGCTCTATAAATACGGCCTCTCACAATATATTTAGGGGGATTCATCTAGCATCCAGACTCTGTCAAAATCAGTCTTCCATTTCTATCCATCATTCTCTTCATTGGTCATTTCCGTCATCAAGTCGTTATGCTGTAAGAATGAGCATCCAACACTCCTCTATTATCAACCTTCGAAATCTTGCATCCTTGTGCAGGTGGAGAAGAGCAATGGAGATAAATCGAGTTTAGCGTGGAGATCGGTTTGCGTTTTGCTTCTTATTTTGATTTTCATATTGTCTCGTACTCTATTGTACTTGATAGGATCTAATTAGATTATTGTTTTCATTACACTAAATTTGATTGATTATTTCCCTATCTACACATTTAATAACACTAAACCTCATCATATGGATTGCTTTTCCATTATCCACACATGGAATAACAACTGCATCCATCAATTTACATTTAAGGTTGAATAGGATATGTTTTGGTGAATTATACATGGAATGTCCACACCAATTATGGACCACATATGAATCATGTAGTGAGATGAAGCAAATCCTCTTCCGCATATGAACTCAAGTGAGAAAAAAAGCAAGTCCTCAACAAACAAGTGGCCTCAAACTATGAGAAGAAGTCCATCCTCTTTAGACATATAAATTCTAGTGAAAGAATGAGCTTGCAAGTCCTCTATATACATGTGGCCTCCAAATATCTCCTGAATCATCTTTGGAAAGCAAAGATGAAATCACATACAATCATTGACTAACTTGTGAACATAAAACCTCCTATCCAAGAAGTGAAGTAGTGCACCCATGTTCAATTAAAGAAATGTCCTCATGTACAAATATGGTGTACCCATCTCATCAAGTCCATGCTCAACAAATGGAAGCTGACTATCATCCCCCAAATCACAAGAGCCTCCAATGTCAAAGCATCCAAACCTAGAGTACTCAAGTGTGCATGATATCACAATATTTCCAGAATCATTCTCATCTACCTCGTAAGTTTCCATAGGCAAACTAGAAACTCTCTAATTGAAGCCTAGGTGTCTCTTCCACATATATATGCACCATAAGAGCATTAGAAGATTAAACAGCCTCAAGGCTCTCTCAACTAGAGTATTGATGGAAGTAATGATTGTCCTTGAATCAAGGAAATATATAGGGCTTGGCATCCTTGTCAAGCTTCCAATTGGCTATCGCCAAAAAGTCATTGCTAGTAAATTTTGTGCCTCAAACTGAGTGGATCACCTTTAGAGGACAACCAAATGATTGTTCAACAAGGGCTCGAAACTCTTTCAACTTCTAAAATGTCAAGCAAAACCCACATCTTCCTAGGGTGATCATCCACAAAGAGTTGAAAATATTGGGCAAAATTATGACTTGGCGCCCTTGGTCCACAAAGATCAATATGATCATCCACAAAGAGAACAATATTTTAGTAAATGGTGGATGGCCTCTACAGCAACTACAAACAAATAAGGAGCAAGAGGACAACCTTGTCCCATTGATCTCTAAAGGGGAAAAGAATTAGTTACTTCACCACTAATAGAAATCTGATTAGAAGCACCTCTAAACAAAATACTCACCAATTAGTCATTGAAACCCAAGAGCTTTCAGCATTAGAGTCATGAATGGCCAGTCAATATGATCAAAGGCTTTTTCAAAATCCAACAAAAACATAGAAACATTCTACTTGGAGAACTTGGCCCAATTCATGACTTCCCAACTTGATATGAAATATCCAATAATGGACCTACCCTTCACAAAACCAATTTGGGAGGGGGAGACCACCTTGGATAAAATCTTTTGAACTTTCAAAATAAAAAATTTGTAGGAAACAATGAGGAGGGTAATTGGCCTCCACTTTTTCTTTTGGGCAGGATCCCCCTCTCTAGGAATCAACTTAATGATGCCTTTATTAATGTCACTACCAAGGGAGCCAACACCAACAACATCCTTATACACTTCAAGAAGTTTTGTGAATCCAGTCAATGTTAGCTTTATAAAATTCAACTGGAAACCCATCAGCCCCACAGACTTTATTAATTTCATATGACAAATGGCACTTTTGATCTCATCTAAGGATATTGGAGAATCAAGAATAACAGCATCATTTGCAGCCAATTTGCAGGGCACAACTTTGGAGATCAGACTCCTAGCAATAGAAACAACCTCATTGTTTTCCCTAGTAGAAAAATTCTGCCATAGAAATTTGAAAATACGTAAGGCCTCTCCAGTTTCAGCACCATCCTCTATCGGAACACCAGAAATATCAATAACAGGAATCTTCTCCCTTTTGTGATTGCATTTTAAATATTTGAAAAAGCATTTAGAACCTCTATCACCCAAGCGTAGCCACATTAGCCTTGACCTAAATTTAGCACCCCTTGCCCTGTAGAATTGATCACAGCAAAGAAAATATTTGATATCTTGTATGCTCCTGCAACAAGACGTCAAAAGGGTTGCCTTGCAGGGTAAGCTCGGCTCTAAACAAATTTTCTTGAAATTTATTGACCCTGCGAGCCCCCTCCCTGGCTTTGTTCTACTTACAGCGAAGGAGGGGATCAACAAGGTTTCTATTTCTCTTAAATTTAGCCCAAAAAAAACTTCTCAATCCCTTCCAAGCAAACTTGCACCCACCAAGCTTATCAGAACTAGACTCAATCATACCATAATCACCACCATAAACCCAAGAGATATATTTTAGATTATTGGCAAGCCAATTCCATAAGTCAGTTCTTGCCTTATAATCATTAGGGGCATATATAGAAAAAATACCAAAAATATAATTATCAATATTCAACTCAACCCAAACAACTCTGTTGCAAGGAGAGGAACCACAACTAACACATTAGAACTCTTCAATGTTTTGAAGAAAAAATGATAGCATCAGTTTTCAAGCACCTTCTAAAGCTAGTCCAACAGATTTAACTACATCAAGAAAAATACAATCAAGCTTCCTATCTTTACACAGATTTAACCATCTGCTTTCTTTCATGGGCCTCAAGGCCTCTCACATTGCAACTCAAGGTTTTCACCAAAACAAGAAAAAGATATGGATAATTACTGATTAGAGGGAGAAGAATAATTTCCTCACTTAATCGTTTGAAATATGACAGGATATCTATGTTCTTTGACCCTCCTCTCACAAATCCAAATTCAATATCATCAATGACCATGGAACAATTAGCCCCATTTAACCCAAATGATCCAAAATCAAATCCATCTTCCTCAGAACCTATTTTTTACCTTTTTGAAACATTTTTGCTAGATTTAGAAATAACGTCAACCAATTTTCCTTTCAAGGCCTTGCAAGGGAGGCATCCCTTTAGGTTTTACCAAAGGACAATTTGGTTTTTCATGACTTTTAAGCAATCTTTAATTGTTGCAATTCAGCTCAACTAACTAGAAAGGAGGTTTTAAAGCAATGAGGCAAATGAGAGTTTGAACCTTAGAACTAACCAAAACAATATCATAGTCCTCCAAACTCTTTGAGAAAACATTGAGGGGCAATTCATCCAATGAATCATCAATCTTTAGGATTTTTATTTAACAATGGACAGGTCATTTTCATATAGCAATCATTTTTACAATAAAAAGTAAAACAAACATTAAGACCGCCCAGGTCAATCAACTTACAAGTATGAACCAAACCATGTAAAGGAACTGAAATGAAATCAGAAAGACTAACATTGTGCTTTAGGGATATCAAAAACCTTGCATTCACATGAGGCGAGGAGGATCTTGTGTCCTCCATCTTTATCACATCACCAAAAGGTTTTAAAAGTAGTGTGGGTACAAACCAAATGCTAGGAAAAACTTTACAACATTCAAACCACCTAGGTGAGGAATTTAAAATCACTTCATCAGAACTGGCAATAAAATCCCATGCAAATGCTTTTAAGAGAAATTTTCCAACATTCAAAAACCTCTTAGAAAGAATCCATTTTTGCATATTGTTGTTCTTCAAACAAATAAGACAAAGCCCTTTTTGCAACATTCTACAAAAAGTTACAGGTAAACCAAGTTTTGTCCCCCAAACAAAAATGATCCAATTCTCAAAAAACATCCATGCAAGAAGAGCCTCATGAGATAAACAAACAGAAAAAATCCTAACTAATTTCAATCTATTTTCTTCTCTTTCGAGAACACCATCCATATCTTCATTAGGGACCAAGGCAAGAGTAGAAGGTTACCCCAGTGGCCATTTGCTTGCATCTAAACTTGAAGGGGTCTTTCATCTTGATGTTGGAATTATTGTCATTGATGTCAAAGCAATTGTTGGCAAGCATATTGTCAAGGGAGATTCTTAGATCTTGTCATCGATGTCAGAGAATAGTTTTGTATTGCTGCTGTCAAAGAAGACCTTACCTTAACATATATGCAAGACAAGTTTAAAATTTATGATATGTGTTGATTGCTAGCCAACCACCTTTGCAAGGAAGATTTAATGCTAATATTAATGCAAATGTATTATGAAGGCCGACCCTCTATTCTAGCGCTCACTTGGAAAGATTAAATTAAAATGTATTATTCTTTATATAACCAACTCATTATAAGGGAGATTAAATTAAAATGAATTTGTTTATTTATGAAGCTGACCCTTTCTGGGAATAGTCGCCTCCCTTGTGAAAGGACATGTGAGGAGGTATATAAGAAAGATAGAATGGGAGTTAGAAGTGTAAGTTTTTCAATGTAATATCACATGAATAAAAGCAGAACCACAGCAGTCTAGAACAGATTTCGTGTGGTGGAATGAGAGAATATTTGAGCAGACTTATGTAGAGAATAAGAGAAAATTTTGGAGCAGACTTATGAAGCATATTGGAGAGAATACTTGAGCAGACTTGTGTAAAGTGTTGAAGATAAATCATATACGCCAGCAGAGATATGAGTTTATATGTGCAGATTTAAAAGAAGTATATGCAGATCCAAAAACGAATACGCAGATCTCAAAGAAGTCGTTGAATATCATTCCTATTTAGAGCAGATCTCAAGGAAGAATAAGAGCATGTTTTGTGTGAATGAAATAGAAGATCCATAGCAGATTTTGAAGCGATCTATAGCAAATTTTGAAGCGGACTTAAAGGAAGATTTATAGCAGACATTTTGGAGCAGATCCAAGAGAAGATTATAGCAGATCTGAGCAGACCTTTTGAGGTCAATTTATTGCAGATTTATGGCAGAATTTGGGCAGGAGTTATAGTAGATCTAAGAGGAGATTATAGCAGATTTGAGCAGACATTGTTGTGCTAGAGGTTGGTGCCTCTCACATTGGAGAGATTGGTGTCTCTTGCTGAGTTGGTGCCTAGTTGTGGGGATTGGTGTCTCCAATGGGTTGGTACCTACAAAGATAAGCGGAGATTGGTGTCTCCAGTAGGTTGGTGCCTACTAAAGTTGTAAGAGAATCAATAAAGCAGTATTTTTCATGGTTTTCTCCCATAAGGGTTTCCATGTAAATCGATTGTTACTGTTAGATCTTGTGTGATTGATATTGCTATGGTTGCTAAGTTTTGAAAAATTAAAAGATTGTCTTATACTGATTTACCCTCGCCCCCACACCAAACCCCTCCCCCCCCCGTCCCTCCCTTCTCTCAATATAATCGTGTGCTCATCACTTGAAACACGAAAGCAGCACTTTCTCCAATCTCTGTATGTTTGTAGGACACTATGGCTTCTTTGAAGGATTTTGAAGCATTGTTATGTAAAGTTTAAACCATTAAACCTACCATTATCTATGTCCATTAATTACTACTCCCTATGAATGCTACCACGTTGGGCAAGGCTTAACAACCATAGTACCTTCACACACGAAGGATGTTTAATCTCAAATAAATGAGCTTGGAAGATTACTCTAATATAAAAAAGGGAGGGAAAAATAATTCAAAAAAACAAGACACAAAAAATATAAGACCATGCAGAGAAAAGGACACCAAAACAAAGACCGTGACTAGAAGACCAGGGGAACCAAGAACACAAGAGCATCACAAGGAATAAGGAAAGAGGAGAACAATGTGGGCTGACCTTTCAACTTCTTACCAGATCTCTTATCTCCTTCTCCTCTTGTGCCAAAAAATGAAATTTCCATTTGAGTTGTGAAAGACTTGGAGAGAACTAATCACTGTAAATTATTTGTATTGTCAAACTCTTCATGCAAAGAAAGTGAAGATAAGCACCAAGCTGTAAACAGTGTAAAGCATAGACTGGTGAAATATAATATAGTTTTTTCTTTCCATTCACAGTGTGGGGATGAAGCTTGTATTGAGTTCCCTTCATTCCTAGATGTGCATTTTTTTTGTTATTATTTCTTATTTCACTTAACTGTGTAAAGAACCTGTTGGCCTGTGCCCAATTTTACGAATGTTATTACAAGCACATCCTATGTTGTCCTGTTCTTCCTTTGACCTTCATGGCCTTTAGTGATGGTGAAGGGGTTGCCTTGCCCTAAGTTTCCTTTGGTGCTGAGGTGGTTATGTTTCAGAATTCAAGTGAACCACACAATTATGATCTTGATCCACAGTGTGCCTCTGCAACACTATGTGCCCATGTCTGTTCTTGTGCTAAATTTCTTCATCTTCATGGTTATGTTTAGTTGCTAGTAGTGGACTTCTCCTTTTGCGATGGCTTCTCCATGCATTTTCTTTACCACATATCCACTCTTCATCAGCACTACCCCCTTTCCTAGGATCTGCCCCTTTGGCACTTGTTCACATTCATTTGCCAACTAACTTGGTTTTCATCTTAAATGTTGCAGATGTTATTCCAGGTGTGCTGTATCTTTAAGTATTTGTCTAACAGTATGCTTTTGTGGTGTCAATTGGGTTGTCCGTGTTGGTTGCGATATGTCTAACCCTTGTGTGGTGGGGTTATCATCCAATGCAAAGCAGTTGCGGTAGTTGTCTTTATTCACTTTGCAGTGGCCTTTCGTTCTTGTGGTGTGCTCCTTGCTTGTGGTGGGCACCTTGCAGTTTTCTTTATTCTTGCAAGGGTATGGTGATTGAGGTTGCACTTGGTTGCTTTTGTGATGGCCACAAGTGCGCCTTTGGCCTATATGTACTTTTGTTGTGGATTTATCTGCCCCTGTGTGATGTTCTCCAACTGGCTGGTGTGTTACTGGCATCCTTCATGATACCTTAAGCCTTTGTTTGTTTGTTTCCCTTGCATAACCCTTATATGTGTGTGCACACTTCTTCATGTGTTGTTTACCATCCAATCTACTCTACTTCCATGTGGATGGTACACATTCAAACAATTTTCAAATGGCTTAATTACCCACTGGTCACTATTCATCCACCTACTCAGCTCTATTCCACGGTTCCCAATCTACACTTAAAGGCATTGGTCTTATCGTTAACCTCATGGGTAAATGGTGATCTCCTTAGCATTGATGTTGTTCCTAACTCCTTGAGGTCATGATAAAGATATGCAATGATAGAGTATGATTCAACTATTTGTCTTGTGCCCTGGGCGAAGTTATGGTGGGGATCTTCCTAGTTTCAAACCATTCCTCTTTGACCTAGTGGTGTGTTAACTACTCAATTTGATTGGTGATTGAACCCCTAGTGGTTTCATACATGGTTTCATGATTTCTATGCATTATTAGGGTCTCTATTCATGATTCCTTATTCTTTGAGGTTGTGTATACACAATCATTGTTTCATTGCTGATTTGCAGACATATTGTTATCCTCCTTACAAGCTGTTACTTTGTTTCCCAATGGAGTAGGCATCTGTCTGATTGGTGAAAGGCCAAACATGTTTCAAATTCAATCATGTTTCCTTTATAATTTAGGAGTAGTTGTTAGGTTCCACAATGCTTGTATGATCTAGTGATGCAGCTCATGATGCATTTTATGTTGCCCTGAAACTAATAAACCTTTTATGGATCACACTACAATGTTGTCCTTCTTACCCATGTGTACACAATGTTAAGTGGATTCAATTGCTGAGGAACAAGATTGCTATTATCTTTTGATACATGGTAAGAGTGAGCTATTATCTACTGGTTGGAGGCCTTGTAGGTCTTTTTGCAGTCAATGCTGACATGAGTTTAGCGACATTTTTAGGGATTCATAGCACTATGGGAATGGTTATGAGGGCCTTGAGTCTAATTGTTTATTTCTCTTTATCTCTCCTGTTGTGAAGACCTCAGGGAACACCCCCCTTGGCCTGGTGAAGCCTAAAGATGAAAGCGAGTTTACCCACTCACAAACATCGGTTTATTCATGCCACTGTCTAAGCATAAGTCCAGCCCATTACATCTGTTGACAATATCCCTAGCCTTGGGTTTTGGTGCTAGTATTTAGGAAAGGTGGAGATACATGTTCGAGAGCCAACAAAATGGTGTCATTGTCAAGAGTTAGCTCCTATTGATCCTATCCTGAGTTACATGAAGTTGAAAACTATGTTAGTGGAAGAAGACCGAGAAATATTTCAGCCTTGGCAGTTCTTCGTGCTCCAAGGTTTTCCTCATTCAATAAGATGGCGACTCTGCTGTTATGAATCAAAATGTTTGTTGCTGTTACAAATTTGTTGATGGTGTCATAAGTCACACTTCAAGCATGCAGCGACAAAATAAGAGTAGGCCCCGTTTATTGTGCTGATGAGTATGAGTCAAATTATTACAGTGATACATCCTCTTCTTGTTCTAGGGGTCATGCTCTATCTCCAATTCATTCCCAAAGCTTCCAGGCAACCATGCAAAAGCATAATGACCTTAATGGGCAGCAAAGAGAACTTCAATGCCAAATCAAACTGCTGAAGTCCAAGCTGCAAGCCAATGTCCACCCTGCTGTTATAAAAAGCCAAGTTGTTCAAAATCCTATCATTCCCCTTGATACCACATATAATCAGTTAGACCTCTCTTGGGTTGACTATAAAATGCAGACCATGACAACTAGAGTTTTGAATCAGATGTTGTGGTTTGATGGGTGTGACTATATTCAAGGAAATATTCATGTGAAAGCATTTTCAGATTTCATGAGTGAGTTCTAGTTTAGTGATAAACACTTATGGATGAAATTCTTTGTTAGATCTCTCCATGAAAGTGCAAGACTATGGCTTAATGGTTTCCCTACCTGTCACTTCTCCACTTGGGGCAGCTTTGTTGATGTATTTGATCAGGGGTACACAAGCAATATTGACCAGGGGTACACAAGCAATGTTGATGTATTTGATCAGGGTGAGCATAGTAAAGACTTTAGTCATAGTTTTGTTGTTGTTCTCTCTGAGGTCCCAAGTGATTTCGGGTCAAATATATCTCCCTGCATTGATCTTTTCTTGAAGCCTATGAGGTTTCTCTGAGTACAGTGCTAGAGGAAATGAAGCCCACTAATTTGCAACAGGCTTATTGCTTGCTTGGTTTCCTTAAAATTTAAAAAGATGTGAGATGATCATACAAACGAAACACTGTCTTCATGTGCTAGTGGCAGTGAAATTGTTGTCCTGGAATCACTGCCTTCATGTGCTAATGGCGGTGAAATTGTTGTCCTGGATAACCAAGTTGTGACTGCCTCTTGTGTTAGTGAGGTTTGGATGCCTCATCATCTGAATGAGCGTCTTGATGAAGTAGGGGCATGCAGTTCTTTATGTTGTGGCAGCTCTGAGAATGAGAAGGGCAGTGCTTGTACTGAATTTAATTGGAGGATTCTGATCTTGAGGGTGACGGTGCTGATGATTTCCCTACTGCAAGTGTTTATTCTCATGAAAATAATGCAAAAAAAATTGTACTGCAAGATGTATGTGCTGACAGGACTAATGGTGTTAACTTATGGCCCAAGCTTTTTACTCTTGAAGGAATATGAACATATGAAAATGATGTTGCAGATGTTCATCTGAGAAAGATGTGCATAGTGTTTCATGAAGTAGTACTCAAATCTTTTCCTTTATAGTGTATGACCTATACACTGATTTATATCAATCAATGGATTTAACTGCTTCTAATACTGGCAAGTATGACAGTCATAATCATGGTCACATTGGAGGGCTTGGTGTGACTACCATTGCTCATAGGATTAACCACCATAGTGTGAGCTTTAATACTAATCTAGTGAGGTTTGCCCCAATTAAATTTTTTTTGTTTTGTGGCGGATCTCAATGCTTGAATGGATGGGGATGATGAAGAAGAAGAATATTGAAGGTCGTGTTTCAATATTGATTTTCTTTCAGCTAGTTGCAAAGATGAAATTAAAGTGCAGAGGCAACAAGATGGGTTTGATCCCTCACTTGAGGTGCCTCGGTTCAATTCATATGCTGATGATCTTAATGAGGACTTGGATCATGTATATGATCCACACATGGAACAGTATATCAGCACATGTGACAATTATGTATGTTGGTTGCCTATTGTCCAAGAGCTTGGTGTGAACATTAGTGACTATGAGGTTTTCCTTCTTTATGAAGATCAAGTGTCTAATGCTATGGATGATGGTGATGTACCTGAACTACAATCCTTTGTGTGGATCCAGAATGCAAATGAAGATAATATTGAGCTACAATACACGTGTGAACCTAAAGACCAGCATGTTGCAACTCAGCCTAATGACATTGTAGTCAGTATACAATGTCTATTACTATGTTTTGATAATATTGGTTATCCGATTATGCATTAATTGTTTGTTGGCTTCAGGTAATTATAAGTGTCAGTTGGATGACAGTTGTGTTTCTCTTCACAACTATCGGGTCTTTTAAATAGATTGTGTATGTTGAAATATGTAGCTGAGATAGAGATCTTCATACCTCTGATGATTGCCGATAGCTTCTATTCAGTGATGTTTCTATATCCTATTTTCTGATGTTGTCTTCGACTCTGCTGGGCTCGTGATGAAGCAGTTCTTCTTCATCGTTTTTTTAGTATTCCTCATCCTGTGCGATGTTATATCATTCTCTTGTCGTCTCCTTGTGTTCGTGTGATTATTTTTGGATCACACTTGGCGCCAAGTGTTTGCTGACTTGGCACCGTGCGTGTGTCATTATGTATGCTGCTGGTTTTATTTTAAGGAGCTCAATCATTTATGGAAGTCAACGGTTCCCAGTTTGTGGCTGTCGATTCAATTCTTGAAGGTGTCCATTACTCATACACCTGTTGCCGCGTATGCCTCATTACTGTTGTCGTTTGGTATTCTCGGAGGAGATATCTTCAGCTTGGTGCGACTTCTCTCCATTCTGCGATTTGAAGATCATTTTTCAGTGTGACAGCATTGTTTTAGCTGGTTTTGTGTGCTAGCAGTGAGATGGCATTGTTTTTGGTGGTTCTGTGTGTTAGCAGTGATTGAAGTGTTACATTCATCCTGCTCTGAATGTATTAGAGTCGTTTCATATTATTTTGTGTTGCAGAATATATACACAATCTGTGTATGATCGTTTGATGTGTATGTGATTCACATTATTTGTATTCAGTTTGTTTATTTAGAGACTCTGAGATTTTTGTAGTAGAAGTCAGACTCATTGATTGACTGTGTGTAGACGTCAATCATAAGCAAGAAAAACTTTTGTATTCGATTTGAGAACTGAATAAAGGCAACATCATTTTGTGGGCTGGGTTGTTCCCTCAAGAGGAGGGTTTTTCCCAGGATAAGTCTTGGGTGTTATTTGTTATTCTGTGTTTTTGAATTCCAATTGTTGCAATTTCTATATTCTGGTTCGAAATTTAACATGGTATCAGAGCGGGTCTAAGGAAACGATCCAGAACCAGAATCTTTTAGTTATACACTTCTCTTTGCTCTCTTTCAGTTTGTTTGTTTCAGCTCTTTACAATGGTGAACAGACTGAAAGTGGAAGACAAATTGGACGGTTCATCAAATTTCTTTTCATGGAAATTTAGAATTCTAATTGCACTTGAAGAGAATGATCTTCTTGACTATGTGAATTCTGAAGTAGTAGAACCTTCTGAAGAAGCTGAGAAAGCACAATGAAAAAAAGAACAAAATCATGGCTAGGAAAATTCTAATCGATTATGTTAAAGATCATCTGGTACCTATTATTTCAAAGTTGAATTCAGCCAAAGATATGTTTCAGACTCTGAAGGACCTGTATGAATTCAACAACACTAGTAGAGCTCTAGCCTTGAGACGTCAACTTTTGCATGTTAAAATGGCTAGAAGAGAATCGGTTGTTTCCTTCTTTATGAAGATTACAGAGTTAAAGGATCAGCTCAATGCAATTGGAGAATCCTTTGCAGATAAAGATTTGGTTATGTTAGCCATGAATGGACTTCCCCACTCTTGGGAATCCTTCATTCAAGGAATCAGTGGGAGAGATGAACTTCCTAAGTTTGATAGATTGAGAGTTGATTGCATTCAGGAAGAATGCAGACTAGAGGCTAGAGGCAATGAACGTAAAACTCTTCATGAAGATGATCATGTACTTTCTGCTTATACTTCTAAAGGAAAAGGAAAGAAAGGTAACTTCAAAAGGTTCAGAGATAAGAATTTTGATTCAGCCCCTGATTCCAAGAAAAAGAAGAAGGATCTTTCTAGGATTCAGTGTTTCAGATGTGACAAATTCGGCCACTTTGCTAGAGATTGTATTTCCAAACCCAAGCATCAAGTGGCTGCTACAAATGTTGAAAACTCTTCTCCTCAAAGAGAGTCAAGTGAAAATTCAGAGGGGTTCTTATTTATTTCTGCTCTTTCTAGCAATGTTCCTACTAACAATGATACATGGCTTATTGATAGTGGAGCCTCTCGGCACATTACTGGTTATCGTGAGCACCTCTCTAATTTGAAAGAAAAAGATTCTCATCTTCAAGTTATCATTGGTGATGATGCATGCTATTCTGTGAAGGGTGCTGGTTCTACATCTTTTCAGTTAGTTTCCGGAATTCCTCTTCATCTGAGTGATGTTCTTTTTGTTCCTGGTATTAAGAGGAATCTGATTTCTATTTCAGCATTGGAAGACAAGGGTTATCATGTTGCTTTTACTGAAGGCAAAGTTCTTGCATGGAAGAAGAACACCAGCATTCAGACAGCTCATGAGATTGGTGTTCATCATGACATACTTTACAAACTTTCAACTCGTCCTATCCAAGCATTAGCTCATGATTCTCTAAGTTCAAGCAAGTTGTGGTATAAAAGATTTGGTCTCCTAAATTTCAGAACCTTGTCATCTATGGAGAAGGTGGTAGTTGGTCTTCCAAAGTTGAACCAAGATCATGAGGGTGTCTACAAAGGGTGTGCTCTAGGTAAGAACATTAAAAGTACTTTTCACAGTAGTGAAAGTAGAGCAAAGGATATCCCAGAGTTGATTCATTCTGATTTGTGTGGTCCTATGTCCGTTGCTTCTCTTAGTGTTTTTTGGTATTATGTTACTTTCATTGATGACTTCTCTCGTAAGTCATGGATTTATTTTCTTAAATCTAAAGAATCTAATGAGGTACTGCCCGGATTTAAAGAATTTAAAGCTCTTGTTCAAAATTTGTCTAACAAGAAGATAAAGGTTTTAAGATCTGATAATGGGGGTGAATATGTCTCTGGTATATTTCAAAAAATTTGTGTTGAAGCTAGGATTAAGAGGGAGTTCTGTGTCCCTTATAATCCTCAACAAAACGGTGTAGCTGAAAGAAAGAACAGGACTATTGTTGAGGCAGAGAAGGCTATGATCCATGATCAAAGTCTTCAAACATTTTTATGGGCAGAAGCTTGCAGGACAGCCGTATATATTCAGAATTGTAGTCCTCATCAAATCTTAGACAATATGACACCAGAAGAAGCATTCTCAGGTTCTACACCAGATATCAAACATCTCAGAATTTTTGGATGTCCAGTCTACATTCATGTTCCAAAAGAGAAAAGGACTAAGTTAGAACCTTCAAGAAAGAAAGGCATCTTTGTTGGTTATAGTGAATCATCAAAAGCATACAGGATTTATATTCCAAGTCAAAAGCAGATTGAAATCAGCAGAGATGTCTCTTTTGAAGAAGATGTAGCTTGCAAGAGATCTAAAGAATCTAATATGGAAATTGATAGAGAAGATTTTGAGCCTTCTCAAGACATGAAGATGGCTGTTCCAGATTCCCCTTCTGAGATTCAGAGGGAGATTACAGAATTAGAAGACTCTGCTGATCCTATTGATCCAGTTGATCCTATAGATACTTCTGCTGGTCCAAGTAATGCTTCAGCTGATAAGAAGAGACCATTGTGGGCTAGGCATACTATGCAAGAGGCTGAAAAATTTGCAGCTCCACGTGGCACTTTCAGAGAGAGTAAAAGACCTGATAAGTTTGCAGGATATGTAGCCTTGATGAGTCATATTATAGCATCCGAGCCTTCTAGTTTTGAAGAGGCTTCAGATCAGCAAGTGTGGAAGGATGCCATGATGGAGGAGTATCAATCCATCATCAAGAATGATGTGTGGGACATTGTTCCTAGGCCCAAAGGTAAATCTATTGTTTCTATTGTTTCTTCTAAGTGGCTGTTCAAAATTAAACATGCAGCTGATGGGAGTGTAGAAAAATATAAAGCTAGATTTGTAGCTAGAGGGTTTTCTCAAAAGGAAGGCATAGACTATGAAGAGACTTTTGCACCAGTAGCACGTTACACTTCTATCAGAACTATCATAGCTGTTGCAGCAGTTAAGGGTTGGAGACTTCATCAAATGGATGTGAAGACGGCATTCTTGAATGGGATAATTGAAGAGGAAGTATACATTGAACAACCAGAGGGCTTTGTGATTCATGATAACTCATTGATAAGGAGTCACATGTGTGCAGGTTGAAAAGGCCTTGCATGGCCTTAAACAAGCTCCCCATGCTTAGTATGAGAGAATTGATCATTATTTATTGAGCTTGGGCTTCCTAAAGAATGATGCTGATCCAAATTTATATTTCAAGGTAAGTGATGACAAAGTCTTAATCCTAGTACTTTATGTTGATGACTTGTTCCTCACTGGTGATGATGATCTCATTATTAAATGTAAGAAGGAGTTATCTTCTGAATTTGAAATGAAAGATCTTGGTCTCTTGCACTACTTCCTTGGGCTTGAGGTATGGCAAAGACCAAATGAGATTATCTTGAGTCAAGGGAAGTATGCTATTGATATTTTGAAGAGGTTTGGTATGTTAGATTGTAAATCAATGATGACTCCTATGGAAGCAAATCTTAAAAAGTTACATGAGGTTGCAGCCATTTCAGATTTAGTTGATCCTACTATGTACAAGCAGTTAATTGGTTCTTTAATGTACCTGGTTAATACTAGGCCTGATATATGTTATACTGTTAACACTTTAAGTCAGTTCATGTGTGAACTAAGACAGATTCATCTTGTTGCAGCCAAACACATATTGAGATATGTACGTGGTATAGTGGGATATGGTCTAAAATATTCTTCTTGTGTAGAGCTGAACTTGCAGGGGTCCTCTGAATCAGATTGGACAGGTTGTGTGCCTGACAAGAAGAGCACTTCAGGATGTTGTTTCAGCCTAGGTTCAGCTATGATTTCCTGGTGCAGCAGGAAACAATCATGTGTTGCTCAGAGTACAGCTGAAGCAGAATATGTTGCAGCTTGTGTAGCTGCAAGAGAAGCCGTGTGGCTTCGCAAATTGCTTGCAGGATTATTTGGGCAGCCTTTGGAACCTACAGTGATTCTTTGTGATAACCAAAGTTGTGTGAAGCTTTCGGTTAATCCTGTTTTCCATGATAGAACCAAACATGTGGAAATAAAATATCATTACTTGAGAGATATGGTTCAAAGGAAAGCAATTGAGCTCAAGTATATTTGTACAGAGGAGCAGACAGCGGACATTCTCACCAAGCCACTTCCAAGAGTGAAGTTTTGTTACTTTTGAGATAAGCTTGGTATTGTGGAGAATGATGCTCTTGCTGAGAAAGAGTCTCAGCTTCTGTAATTCTTATTCATGTTGTTAATGAGTTCTTCTCTGTGAGAGAAGTTCGAGGTGCAATCCCTTGTTAATGAGTTCTTCTCTATGAGAGAAGTTCGAGGTGAAATCCCTTGTTAATGCATTCTTCTCTGCGAGAGAAGTTTGAGGTGAAAGCCCTTGTTCCACCCTCTGGGAGTAGCTATGGTGGATCCACCCTCTAGGAGTAGCCATGGTGGAAGTCATGCGTGAGACTCCATGACTTAGTTTTTTTGTTCTTTTTCTTATTTACCCTTTGGGAGTAGCCATGGTGAGATAACAATTTTATATTGAGAAAATCTGTGATGAGATTTTTGTTGACATTCCTTTTGTTTGCAGCTATGTGTACTTGTCATGTGATGACATATTGAAGTTCTCTCTCTTGCTAAGAGGGAGTGTTGAAATACGTAGCTGCGATAGAGATCTTCATACCTCTGATGATTGCCGATAGCTTCTATTCAGTGATGTTTCTATATCCTGTTTTCTAATGTTGTCTTCATCTCTGTTGGGCTCGTGATGAAGCAGTTCTTCTTCATCGTTTTTTATTATTCCTCTTCCTATGCAATGTTATATCATTCTCTTGTCGTCTCCTTGTGTTCGTGCTATTATTTTTGGATCACACTTGGAGCCAAGTGTTTGCTGACTTGGCACCGTGCGTGTGTCATTATCTATGCTGCCGGTTTTATTTTAAGGAGCTCATTCATTTATGGAAGTCGATGGTTTATGGAAGTCAATGGTTCCCAGTTTGTGGTTGTCGATTCAATTCTTGAAGGTGTCCGTTACTCATACACTTGTTGCCGCGTATGCCTTATTACTATTGTCATTTGGTATTCTCGGAGGAGATATCTTCAGCTTGGCGCGACTTCTCTCCATTCTGCGATTTGAAGATCATTTTTCAGTGTGACGGCATTGTTTTAGCTGGTTTTGTGTGCTAGCAGTGAGATGGCATTGTTTTTGGTGGTTTTGTGTGTTAGCAGTGATTGAAGTGTTACATTCATCCTGCTCTGAATGTATTAGAGTCGTTTCATATTATTTTGTGTTGCAGAATATATACACAATCTGTGTATGATCGTTTGATGTGTATGTGATTCACATTATTTGTATTTAGTTTGTTTATTTAGAGACTCTGAGATTTTTGTAGTAGAAGTCAAACTCATTGATTGACTGTGTGTAGACGTCAATCATAAGCAAGAAAAACTTTTGTATTCGATTTGAGAACTGAATAAAGGCAACATCATTTTTGTGGGCTGGGTTGTTTCCCTCAAGAGGAGGGTTTTTCCCAGGATAAGTCTTGAGTGTTATTTGTTATTCTGTGTTTTTGAATTCCAATTGTTGCAATTTATATATTCTGGTTCGAAATTTAACAGTGTATCATCAAGGAAAGGGTATGATCTAGTCAGATCGACTTTGATCCTTAGTTGACCATCTCTGGTCTTCTTCTGTAATGATTTTGTTTGCAAATAAAGATATATTTTACTCCTATATCTAGGATGCATTGTCATCTCTATTATTAATTCGTGTATTTATTTTATCAAAAGAGCAGTAAACATTTGGCACCATTGTCTTAAAATAAAGTGGGTCAGATTTGAGAGATTCATGCCCTTAGATCCCAAAAATGGCGAGAGGAGGCAGCAAGGTGGTCAAGACCAAGAGATCAGGGGATCTTTAAGGATAGTCGAGCAAAGGGAACAAAGGAGATGATTACGAGAAACACTTGAGGAAAATACAATGGTACAATTCCCAAGTCAAAGCCCTTCCTGAGAACCCAATCAGGTTGAAAATTCAACCCAACCTTCTTTAGACAAGGGAAGTTGGGAGACAAAGTAATAGTCCTTCACTAAATTGTACAAGAATAACATTTGGGGCATTGAAAGTTTGTCAATCAATGGAGAAGAAGTCGAACCAAGGGTATATAAAAGAAAATTTGAAAGCGAAACAAGTGCACGGAAGGCTGAAGCTAAGGGAAGAGTTAAGGATTCCTACGTGGCCGAAAGTGCAAGAGAAGCACCAAAACACCCGAATCAAAACTCCCTAGCAAGCAAATACCAAGCACTATGTTTGCATCAGAATAAAATCATGGTAAACCCTAGTGGAGAAAAGCAGAAGTTACCCAAGTTTATAAGCAATGTATCAAAGGATCCCGTGAGGCACTGTAAGATGTGTGAAACAATCTAGACAACAAATGGGCAAGATGATAAAGCAATTTGGCTACAATCTTTTCCAGCCACCTTGCGAGGTGTAGCGATCGACTAGTATACAAATATTGACCAAGCCTCCCAAAATACATGGGAGAGATTAAAGAAGGCCTTCGAAGAAGAGTTTAAATTGCTTCGTGATGATAATGAAATAGTAGCAGAAATTTACAATACAAAACAAGGTAAGCATGAAAACGTACGAGCTTATAATCATAGACTTAAAGAATTGCTTGTAAAGTTAGAAACAAAACCGGTCGATGGTCTCAAGAAAAGATATTTCATCAAAGGTCTACTTCCATTATTAAGAAAAAAGATGAAGGTAGTACCACCCTCTTCCTATTCTAAAGCCTACAATCGAGCAATGGACATAGAAAGTGAAGATAAAACGTCCTTGCACAATAAAAGAAAATCAGGGAAGATGGAAGTTCGAATGATAACAATGACAATGAATCAAGAACAATACAAACACTTCAGAGGAACATGCTCTAAATGATGAAAGAATTGAAGGAAGAGAAAGAAACTAACGAACTATGGTGTGCTAAGTGCAAAATTAAGGGGCACACAAAAGGTATCTGTCCTAGAAAGATGTATTGTGAGATTTGCCAAGTTATGGGTCATTCAAAAAGGAGTACCCATACAATTTGAAGACCAAGAGTACACAAGTAATCTTTACGCAAGGAGAATAGTCCACTCCTTCAAGGCCACAAAATGCATCTCCAAGCGGTTATCAAAATCAAAGAGGAGGTCGAAGCCAAATACAATATGGCCCCAAAGGACACCCTATCATACAATGCTGACAACGTAGCGAATGGGAACGCTTTGCAAGGGACTCCCAAAACAAGCCAGTCAAAGTCCAATTATTGTGCAAATGGTGTGGACCTAGAGACCATGAAGGCATTGGATGTCTAAAGCAAAAGGCTAGTGTCAACATGACTGATGTAAGGCATAATGAAGCATTGGCCATTACTCGCACCCAAGCAAAGAAGGTTGTGTACCTAGACCCACATACAAAAAAAGAAAGGCTTCATGAAGCCAAGGTCAAAGTGGAGAATGCTATGGCTAATGAACGATGCCACTCAAATCCAAATGCAAGTACGATAACAAATCAATTACAATCCAAGAAAAATATTGCATAGCAAGTACTTCAAGCTACCATACCAATTAAAGTAGTAGATTTATTCCAAAGTATTCCTGGAATTCGAAATGTGAAGACCAATACTGTATCGAGGGAGAATGAGATGATGCATACTACAACCCAATTAGACTTTGGAAAGAATGAAGATCCATTAACTAAACCTCTACTATCAAGCGACCAAGTGATTGATCCAATGCTACTAATAGTCAATATGGCAAAGAAACCGACGATGGTGAATATGAAGATCCTTGGAAGGGATCTCACCAAGACAGTTGTTGATGACGAGTCTAGTGTGAATGTACTTCCAAAAGACACTTGGAGAAGTATGGGCAAGGCAATCATTTGGCCCCCAACTTTTTAATTGGTGGGTGCAAATCAACAAGGTATTAAGGTACTTGGAGTTTTAATGGGACAAAAGGGAATTATCGGAAGCCAAGCATTTTTGTTGAACGTCGTGGTCATTTCATTAAGGAAGAAAGTGTACAACGCATTGTTAGGTCGAGGTTGGCTCGTAGCAACCAAAGTCGATCACAATTGGAAAAAGAATACAATCTCCATTGAGAACAAAGGTCAAAAATATGTAATTGATTTAAAGAACCAAGCCATAAGTGAGGAAGCAACTTTTCCTCCAACTCGTCAAATTCAAACTTTGAAGAATGGATAGAGAAGCATGATCTGGGTCCAATAGAGCCGAATGACAAAGGGATTTTGGAATTATAGTCATGCTCAGAGGATGAAACAAATTCTCTCTGTGACCTATTTCGCTAGCAAATGGAGGACTATGAGGTATTTCCATCAACTTGTAATTTTATCGAAGCCACAACTCTCAATGAAGAACAACCAATGAAAAATGATTTTGAAAAGTTTGACAATTTATGTGTGTCAGAAGCAATCCATGGTTTGCAAAAGATGACAATTGCAATAAAGGTATCCGACTTTGCAAAAGAATGCAAAATTACTAACAATACATCTCCAAGTACATTAAAAAGCCCGACTACAAGGCTTGACTATATAAAAGGCCTGACTATACTAAAAATCCCAACTACAAAACCCGATTACATTAAAAGATCCAACTATATTGTACAGCAAGAAAAGAAGCACATTGTACAACAGCCTTATTACTCAATGTCCATGGTATAGTGGCTATCCTACTCTTGCACTACACAACATCCTCAAGTGCAACATCATCTGGTATGACATAAATTGGTGAATGGTGTACGGCCAAGGGTGAAATACATCATACAACCATTCCATTTTCTTGTAACCATATGGTATCAATTGATGAAGGGTGTGTACACCGTATGGCAAGGAGAAGTGGTTTTCAAACCATACGGCAATCTCATTCTCTTCATATCGTACAACCCTTACATGCTCCCTTCACCGTACTACTCAAGGCGGAATCCCTTCTCTGCATCGTACAACATATGGCCATTCTCTATTTGCATTATACAACTTGTAGCATCATCCAACAACATACAACCACTCTTTGTCTACACCATACGACTCCTACACCATTATACAATGTATGGCCATTCCTCGTTTGCATCATATGACTAGCAAGAATCTTTGCTTGCATTGTGTGACAGTTTCTCCTATGCATCTCACATTGTATGGTGCTATCCTATTTTACCCACATCGTACGGCTAGCAATTCAAAATTGCAAGGTTTTGGTGGTCAACGTTGTACAGCCATCAACCATCATATAGCAACTTCTTTCCCTAGTCAACACCATACGACTTGATTGTACGGCCCTTCAATTTTCTCAATAAAAGTCTATTCTTGGAAGCCATTCTCAGCAAGAGCCTGTTCTTAGGAGTATTAGTATGCAATTAGATGAGGTCCCTTGGTTGGTTGGTCCGACGCATTATTCACATCTTGGCATACATTGGTTAAACACTCCAAAATCTCTATTTATTGGCTTTGTGAGCACTTCTTTTGCCTCTTAAAAAATCATGAAAATGATGTACACCATGAAGTTCTATGTGGTTTTGATGGTCTTATATTGGGCACTGCCCCTAAACCTTGCAAGGGGCATTACCCCTTAACCTCGATGGGGGTGTTGCCCCCAAACCCCCACTGCACTCATTCGATTTTCCAAGTACACTCCAAGTCAAAGTTTGCAAATTACACTTCCAAGTTTGTTTACAAGTCTTTGTCTACAATATCGTCATCAGTTTGGAAAGTCTTCCCTAATGTTACTTGATGTTTACTTCTTGTCTTGAAGACAACTTTTTCTTTTGGGGGGGATGATGTAGTCAATGTACAATGTCTATTATTATGTTTTGATGTAGTCGATTGGAGGACGGTTGTGTTCCTCTTGGGAAGCGCCAAGTCTTTTAAATAGATTGTGTATTTTCAAGGAAAGGATCTAGTTGGATCAACTTTGATCCTTGGTTGACCATCTTTGGTCTTCTTCTATGATAATGCCGTGTGTGAATAAAGATATATTTTACTCTTGTATCTGGCATGCATTGTCATCTCTATTATTAATTCATGTATTTATTTTATCAGATAGAGCAATAAACAGACATACCTGAACCTGAAGAATTCCAATTTGAGACGTATGAAGGAATCCTTCCTTGCACTAATCAAAGTTGTCATCAAGTATTCTTTTCCATGCCATATTAGTTAGCAACATTTTCTTTTTGCCATGGTTCATATGAAGAGGTCAATAAGTATGATAACATTGAAGCCATGGATGGTGGATGTTCGCAATCACCTATTGTTTTTAATGCTCACTTGGTTTTTGATGCTTCACCTTATGCCACCATGGGCATGCATGAAATGTATCATGATGTGGAGTGGCAAGGGTTGAACAAGTACTATTTGTGCTTGAGTTGTGATGATGACTCTGATGGTGAGTTTGATCTTGGCTCCCTGGGCATTGTTCACAAGGTTATGCATGCCTACAAGAAGGGATATATTTTGTTGTTGGTCAATGGGAAGTACATCATTAGTTTGAGAAGTAGTAGTCCTTTCATCAAACTTGTTTTCGACAAAGGAAAGCAACATTTAACATTTTATCGATGGCCTTGGGCCATGGATTTTCTTTGCAAGAATTGACCTACAATTGTTTTCAATATCTATTTATGGCCATACAATTTCAATTCCATCTATGCCCTCATGTTTATTGGTTGTAGGTTGTTGTCTTTGTCCTATACTATTGCGTGCTCTTCTAGTTCCGCCCCCTCCTCATTGCCTTTGCATTTTGGTCTACATCCCAAGGGATTTCTGAATTTTTGCAATATCATGTGATCCTCATCCCCAACTAGAGCCAGTGTTGGCTTGTGACTAATTTAATGATCAATCTTCAATTTTTTGTCTGCTGCCATGCCCTATTATTTTCCCAAATGTCTTTTGCAGGTCACATTTTGTGTATATGTTTACTACAACTTGTGTAAATGAGTTATCCTCCATTTGTCGCACTGTCTAGTGAAATGTTTTGATGTCTTTGCTTGCATCCCTTATTCTAAGGTGCCCTATCCTATGTTGTGGTACCCCATGTTGTCTTGCAATAACCTTTTATCACTTGTCCTCTCTTGCTAATAGCATTGTATGTGTTCCTAATCTTGTTGTTCTCACTACAAAGGTAACTTACTCTAATTGCATGTCTTTATTGTCTTCCTTGTGGTGGGCTTTCCTTTGTATGACAAGTTTGGACCATTAGTGGTGGCTTTTCCAAGCTTGTGGCGATCGCATATGATTGCAAGCATATCCTATTTGTGGTGTTCTTCCTTTGACCTTCATGGTCTTTAGCAGTGGTGAAGGAGTTGGCTTGGCTTGAGTTTCCTTTGGTGTTGCGGTGGTTATGTTTCAAGAATTCAAGTGTGCCACATGTTACAATCTTGCTCTGCAACGCACCTATGGCAATAAAATGTGGCCATGGTTGTTCTTTTGCTAAATTTCTTCATCTTCACAGTGGTTTTAGTTGTTGGTAGTGGACTTCTCCTTTTTGCAATGGCTTCTCCATGTGTTTTCTCTACCACATATCCACTCAACATTTGCACTATCCCCTTTGCCAAGCTCTACCCCTCTTGCACTTGTTTACATTCATGTGCCATCTAGCTTGGCTTTCATCTAATCTATTGCAGATGTTATCTTCAAGTGTGTTGCATCTTCGTGTAGTTGTTTTGTGGTATGCTTATGCAGTGTCAAGTGGGTTGCCTATGGTGGTTGCAATATGTCTGCCCCTTGTTGGTGGAGTTATCATCTAACGTGGTACAGTTGCAGCAATTGTCCCTATTCACCTTGCGGTGGCCTTCTTGCAGTGTGCTCCTTGCCCACAATGGCCACCTTGCAATTTCCTTTGTTCTTGTAAGGGTATGGTGATCAAGGTTACACTTAGTCACTTTTGTGATGGTTGCGAATGTTGTTTTGGTCATGTGTACTTTTGCAGCAGATTTATCCACCCCTGCACAATGTTCTCCTATTGGTGGTGTGTTAGTAGCAGCCTTCATGATACCTTAAGCAGTTGTTTGTTTGTGGCCCTTGCATCTCTTGGTCCTTATATGCGTGCACACCTTTTATGTGTTGTTTGCCATCTGATCTACCCTACTTCCACATGGACAATACACATTCAAACAAATTTCAAATGGCTTACTTACCTTCCAATCACTGCTCATCGACCTACCTGACTCTCTTTCACGATTCCCGGTATCCACTTAAAGGGATTTGTTTTAATGTTAGCTTTGCAAGTAGTTGGCAGTCTCCTCAGCATTGATGTTGTTTCTAGCTCCTTAAGGCCATGGCGAAGATTTGCAATGGTAAAGTATGATTCGACTATTTTTCTTGTGCCCTATGCGAAGTTATGGTGGGGATTTTCCTAGTTTCAAACCATTCCTCTTCAAGCTAGTGGTGTATTAACCACTCGACTTGGTTGGTGGTTGAGCCACTAGTGGTTTCATACATGATTTCATGGTTTCTATGCACCATTGGGGTCCTTGCTCATTTGTCATAATGAGGACCATGTGGGCAACCCGAAGTTGATTGGACATGTATATGAACTTCCCTCCATGTGTCTTACTGGCTGTTAGGAAGAGGCAAAAGGCTATAGATCCCTCTGTTACCTATGTTGACAATATCCCTGGCCTAGGGTTTTGGTCCTAGTCTTTAAGATTGGTGAAGATAAATGTTTGAGAGCCGACAATCCCATTTTCAAAACCCTAGTAATCTATCCAAAAAGGAAAAAGAAAAAAACCCTGCTTTTATAGGAAGAATGGTGGAAAGCTCAGACTTTAATCTCAATGTTATCATGCTAGAGTTTTCAGTGCTTTTGCTTGTGATTTGTGGAGCCTCTTTGCCACAATCAAGTTTGTTCCTATGCACAACATATGGAGAATCACCAACACGAGACACCACCTCCAATTACCAGAATAAAAGATCACAAAAACCTATTAAAGGATATCAAATTAGAATTTCACTGAAAATTTAAAATGCTGTTATAATTCCCTAGTACAACTTATTGTCTCCTCTAGATTGGCACCTACAGTAATTATGGGATATTTCCCTAATGGAACTGTCGATCCAGCATTCTTAAGACATGTTTATGTACAGAAAATAAAAGTTCAAATGAACTCCAATGTGAGTGGAGTGAATGTGCACGGCTTGCAGCCCATCCAATGTACTGGACAGCCAGTTCCCCATGTAAGTATCTCATATTTAAGTTAAGATGAATATATAATAGTTTTATTCACACTCCAGCCCGTAAAGAGGTTAGTATCTAGGTAGTAGAGTGCCTGTCTAAGTATATTTAGTTCAACTTACTATCAGAGCTAGACCATGAACCCCAAGCAAAGACATCTGGCATGAAACGGTAAATGTTGGATGAACAATTCACACACTGGACCACAATGTGGCCAGTGACTCATTGGTAGAGTGGCATGTTACAAGAAAGCAATGGCAAGTACTACATGACAAGAATTCAAGTTGTAAAGGTTGCCTACGAGAAACAGAATTTAATATATACATGACGCAATGATTCTACAAAATAAAAAATGTATTATATAAAAGTGTAAAAATAATTAATTATATTAAACAAGTCGAACACACTCTTCACCTTTTATTTCCATTCCTCTGACAGATCAAATTCAAACTAAACAAGAAAAAGCATTGTTAATGATGTAATCACTCATTTAATAGAGAAAGCAAAATGGTTTGAATACACTAATCTCAAACCATTGACAAGACAAAAGTTCCAGTTCAAGAAACTGAAATAAAATAACAATGCAAAAATAGCCGATAGTAAAAATTGGCTGGAAGACCAGAGAGCAATGAAAAATGCAGAAATTATTTACAACTATCTTTGTAGAGACCCTACAAAGCCTCAATGCCTCGCCACCAAAATGTGGACTTCCCCGCAGATGTAGGTACAACAGAAAAGAAACGCCACAGCCGAATGCCACTTTGTCCATTTTACCAGGCAACCAGGCTCCCCCATCCATGTTTCTGGCAACAGACTGATTCCCCAACATGCTAGGGGGTGGTCTTAACTCTTAAGTTCGAGTTCTAACTTCTCTGTGCAGAATAATGAGATATTTGGGTTTATGTACAACTGAAAAGCACTCCATTGATTTTCTTTGTTTCACTCTATAGCCATGTAAAAACTTGTTCTCAAAAGAATGGGTGTAAAGAAAAGAGACAGAGATTCTATTTGATGCCAAAACTTCTTTTAAAAAGAACAGGGTGTTAAAAGAAAAAAAGATTAAACTTATAGTCTATGCCAAGCTTTGTTTAAAAAAGAAAGGGTGTGAAGAAGAAAGACAGAGTTCTATTCCATGCCAAAAGTTGGTTTAAAAGAGAATAAGAAATAATAAAAAAGATAAAAATTCATGTTATGCTAAAACTTGTTTTGTAGTGGGTGTCAAAAGCAAAAAGAGCCAGAAGTTCTACTCCATGCCAAAACTTGTTTTACAAAGAATGGGTAAAGAGAGAGAAGTTTCATTCCATGCCAAAACTTGTATTTAAAAAGAATAGATGTTTAGAAAAAGAGCCAGAGATTATACTCCATGTCGAAAACGCAAAATTAAGGGTACGAGAAAGAAAAATAGAGGCAGGTTCTTACCATGCATCGCAGGCAAGTCCATAAAGAGTATCAGTGGGTACAGCAATCACCTTCCCAGCTCTAAGGGCCTCAACAGCCTTTTCTACATAAATTTCAGTAGCCGGCAGGACAACCCCTTGAGAACTTAAACTTGTATGGTCTTCTTGACCAAGCTCTCCCATTGCTAAAAAACAAGGCAGCTTTCTCGCCCGAGCATCAAATGATGTGCTCCTCAATTGAAGCCTAGCTAAGAATGGCGAGTTTGAGGGGAATCGTTTGAAAAGCAGTGGAATAAGCCTGTTGTGGTGTAATCGCTTGAAGCGTCGCGGGAATCCATGAGTGGGGAACCCTCCTCTTGTAAGATTCGTTCCAAAATCTATTAGTGAACAAGCATTACTTAAAACTTTTGCCATGGTTCTCCATCCAACTTCATAATTAAAGCTTATAATTCACAAACCTATCCCGCTAGTAGGGCCTCCGGATAAGGAGGCAGCAAAAAAAAATGGGTTTTTTTTATTCGGTGAGTAATGAAATGAAATGGAGGCTTTTAATAACGGCTATGAGATCAAGCATTTTCTAAGATTTGGGGAGAGAAATAATTTTGATTTATAATTTTTATTTTGTTTCAATTATATTTGAACAATAATTTTATATATATATATATGTTGTTATTTTTTTCTTTAAATAAAACATTCAAGTAATCAACTTTCAAGATATCAATGTATTTGGTTTAGAAATTCTTGCAAGTCAAACGCTCTATGACATAGTGTTATTTTGTTTCTACTAATCCTAAAGTACAAAAATTGCATATTATATTTGTACAATCTTCATTTGGTATTGTCTACCTTCCAATCTCACACTTAAGATGATGTAAGCTAGTCCTTAATCAAGATATCAAAATTTTCACTTCCATTTTATTTCCACTCCCATATATAGCTTTTTGTTCATGGTCACATGTGGGATTGAGTTATTTAGAGTAGTGTTCTCTCTTTCACCCAAGTTGCTTTGTCCATATGATTGTCTTGACTTTTTTCTCTCATATATCTTTTGATGTCCTCATTGGAGTTTGGGTACTCTTGTATGCTACTGTTCCATTTGCCCATTCATTTCCACATGCTCTTTCTTCTACTTAACTTTTCCTCCACTGCTATTTTGGGCCAACAATGTGATATCATGCTATTTATTCTTTTTAGATAAGTTGGCAATTAGATCAAAGTTAATGCCTTCAATGGGAAAGAACTTGTCTCAACTAATAAGATGTCATATAAAATTAAAGTTTTAGTTTTGAAATTGTTTGTGATTAAATACTTTTGTAATAACTCTATTTGTCTTTGTCTCATTTTTAATATGTTGTTGTCCCAAACTTCATGCCCATAAAGCGCCACTAACATGACAAGCAACCCTAATAGGGTCCTCTTGGTTTTTCAATGTCATAATTATACGTTCTTGCATCTATTTTGTAGCAAGCATAAAGTTTTCAACCCCCTTGTATTATTTTTTGTCATACAAGAATCCCATTTTGTAATGTCCCTAACATACAATTTTAACAAATATTGATTTGCAGACATAATTCAAACACAGCAAAATGGGGACAACAGATATTACTCCAAAATATGATGAAAAAACTCTAGAATGTATGAATAATATGTTGAGAACAATGGTTCGGAATGATTTACCTGATCACTACAAATCAAACAATGGTACTAACTTCCCTACAAATCCTTGAAGCTCAAATGCAATCCCTGAATGAGAATATCCTCATAAACTAAAGGGGTTTCGTCCTCTGATCCTAGTGAACACTGGGTTTTCATCCAATGAACACAACTCCTATGGATTGTCGTCTATAAAAGGGAATAGAACACAAGTGTCCCAAATTTACAAGAAAATAACATAATAATTCAATACCTTACATGAGTTGATTTTCCTACATTTATATGCTAACAATCCCCTTTAAGGAACAGATCGCCCTTGAGCCCAATTGGTGCCAAAGCCCAGAATTTGAATTTCCAACATGCTACATTAGGTTATTCTTAAGGCCAACATAGATTCCTTTGGAATAAGCATGTCACCCTGCAAACCCATCCATGTGCTTTCCTTGCCCTTCTCTACTTCCTAAAACTTTGCTATTACTACCACAAGATCCCACAATGTCTTATATACATCAAGCCTATAGAAGTGGGTGCCAGTTGACTAGCACAGTCGCCATCTGATAGTGATAGATTTCTACCACCTAATCCTTCTCTCTTAATTTTTGGATATGATGTGTGAGTGTCATCATAGGTATTATGTGATAGGCCCAAATAATGGTCTAGTTTTTGTTGTTTTTATAACTGTTTTAAGATATTTTTAAACATAAATTCTCCAGATAATGTTCCTACAATATGCTATCCTTTTATATCCATTATGTAGACTTGAACCTTAATTATGATGATGAAATTATGGTTATAATATATTAGTATTATATGGTTTATATGAATGAATGTATGGAATGTTGATGGAATGCTATGAATTAATTGTGATAGTTATCCTCATGTACATGTTTTATGGAATTAACTTGTTTGTAGCTCAAAAGGAACCATAGCGCAGTAGTTGTGGGGTGAACCCGTAGAAAAAGGGATGACTGGACACTGAAGTAGGGAAAGCTCTAGGTTAAGTTGAATGTGGTGGTTGTTGATCAAAGGCTCTTAATGAAGATTGGACATGCATTATTATGACTAGTTTAATAAACATTTAAGAGGAGGTTTCCTTCACTGATGGAATTTTGGCAAGTGGTTGTCTGTTTACATATAGTTTTGTTTTGACAGAGTTCTAGTTTGGTAGGATTTTTCTTTCCCTTTCAGTTATAGGTTGAATAATTCAAATCCTAATTCCATGCTCTATTATCTAGGAGTGGAGTTAACGATTTCAGTTAGTTGTTGCTTTCAATAATGATTCCCTCAGCTTGTATATAGTTGTTGGTTGAATATATAGGATAGTTAGTTGGTTTTTATCAGTTCCATGTTACCAGTTACTTTCAGTTTAGAGACATGAAAAATATTCCAAATGATTGAGTCCAATCTATGGAAAGATCTTTTGTAATCTTTTACAATATACAATGAATGGAGTTAATCTTATGGGATGCATAGAATCTATTATTTAGATTGTGTTCAGTTAAGTGGTCCAATAGTTACTTGAGTAGACCACTCAAGGTATTGTTCTTCACTTCATCTTTCAGTTACTTATTTTTGTTAATAGCTATTATTAGTTTATCATTATTCATGCATCATATGCAAGTTAATTGGAGTTTCATTTCTTGCTTATTATGAATGAATATTTATGAATATGCATGTAATGATTATTAGCAGCACCCTGGAGGATAGATCAATTGAGTCATTAGTTTTTTATTAAGTTTCGGTTAACATAGTATTATTTTATTAATAGTGGTTTAGTTACAATCTTTACTGTAGGTACCCATAGCAACTGGTTTTGATTTATGTTTTTACTATTTTACAGTTATGTGAGTTTCCAACAAATAGAATAACATAGTTAGGGTAGTTTAAAGTCCATGAAGGCATATATAATGTTGCACCATCATAAGCTTACAAGCCCTGGGTTGATAATTTAATGTAGTCTTAAGCAAAGTGAAGTGGACTATTTAGCCAGTTAACCCTTTGAATTGAGTAGATTCTACCAAGTTTATAATACATTAGCTTAGACTCTACACTATGTTCCAAACTACACACTTGAATGTTCTCCTGCAGGGAAATGTGAAGGGATTCTTGAAACCAATTTTGTTATGGCATAAAGATCCTAAACTAATGATCTTCCTATGGCAATAATCATTTTTCCCACAAGCTTTGGACATGTTATGGGGCCTTTATTATAGATGTTATGTCCCAAATCGTAGACCTAAATGAGTTCCTATGGAGGAATGCGATAAGAATTTTAGATTCCATTTTGCAATAGTATCTTTCTAGAAAAAGGGACATGATAAATCCCCCCTTCCCAAGATTGCTTGTCCCCAAGCAATGCAAATTCGAATGCTCTAGAATCTCAGGCCCTTCCCAAGTAGCATCTTCAATTAGCAAGTCCTTCCATTTGACAAGATACTCTGTTATATTCTAGTTTCTTATATTTTTTACCCTAGTATCAATCACAAATGTTGGAATAAGGATGAGTTTCCCCTCACCATCAAGGGGTGGTAACTCAATAGCAAGAGATATATTCAATCCCAAAACCTTCTTCAAGCATGAGATGTGGAAGACATTGTGGATTTTTCTATCTTTTGGAAGCTCAACTTCATAAGCAACTTTTCCAACCTTCTGGATTATCTAATATGGTCCATATAACTTAGGATTGAGCTTCTTTGCTCCTCCTTTCTTGATGGACGTCTGTCTATATGGCTACAACCTAATAAACACCATATCTCCTACCTCAAATGATCTTTCTATGTGCTTCCTATTTGCATACATCTTTTGTTGATTATGAGCAACTTGCAAATGATCTTTGAGAGTTCTCAAGATGTTTTAACTTTGATTAACCAAATTACTTGTTGTCAGAACTCTACTACCTATGAGGACCAATTTTGAAAAGGTTAATGTATCATATCCATAGAGGGCTCTGAATGGAGACATGCCAATAGACATATGATGAGTTGTGTTGTAGCAATACTCTCCCAAATGCAGCCATTTGATTCAGGTTGCCTACTCACTAGTGACATAATTCCTCAAGTATCCTTTTAACCATGTGTTTAAAATTTTAGTTTGATCATCATTTTGAGGATGATAACTTGTGTTAGGGGTGAGTTTGGTGCCCAGCAAGTGGAATAACTCCTTCCAAAAAGTGTTGAGAAAATGACTATCTATGTCACTAACAATATTCTTGGGTAATCCATGTAACCAGAAAACTTCCTTGAAGAACAATTTTTCCACTTGCAGAGCTTTGTAGTCACTAGAGATGGCAAATAAATGAGCTCACTTGGTCAATCTGTCCACTACAACATAGATGCAATCTTTGCCTTATGCTTTGGGTTATCTAATGATGAAATCCATGGAGATAATTTCCCATTTGTGTTCCAAAATGGGAAGACGTTGTAGTAATCCTGCTGGAAACTCTTGTTCCCCTTTGTTTTGCTGACATGTGATGCAATTCCATATATGTGAGAGAACATGCTCCTTAAGGTTCTTCCAAGTGAACCTTTCCATGATATTTCGATATTTTTTGTAGAATCCAAGGTACCCTACTATTGGCACATCATGGTAAGCCTCCAAAATCTTTTCCTTAACCTTAGACCCTAAAACCATGAATGTCCTATTTCTGAACAGTATCAAGCCTTCCACCACTGCATACCGTTCATCCTTCTCTACACCCTCTAGGACTCAGGTAGCAAAGGGATCCTTAGCATACTCTTCCATGATGGAATCCTTCCAATCAATTGATGTGATGGACACATGACACAGTGTAGGTTTTCTAGAGAGTGCATTCGCCACAATATTCTTTTTTCCCTTGATATATTCAATATCAAAACTATATGCCTATAGTTTTTTGACCCATTTTTGCTGCTAGTCATTCAAATTTTGTTGACTCGAGAAGAATCTCACACTATTATGGTCTATCTTGACCACAAATCTTTTGTACACCAAGTATTGTTGGAACTTCTCCAAGGCATACGTTATAGCTAGCATCTCCTTATCATATATGAGACATCTCTTTTCATGATCTCTCAATTTCCTACTTTCAAATTCTATGGGGTGTCCCCTCTAAGAGAGAACAACTCCAATCCCTTCACCAAAAGCATCACATTCTACAACAAATGGAAGTTAGAAATCAAGAATTGCAAGAACTAGACAAGAGCTCATTACTATCACGACCCTCTTTTCTACATATTAGTAACTAATAATTTTAAATATACGATATAAATAATTATAATTTTACCACCAGATATTTATTGATTTCTATATTCGATCAATTGCTTTCCATATAACTTTATTATATAATAAACTATGATTTCATAGGATGGAATGAAAATTACTAGATTTCATAATCAAATTATCAAATTATTATTATTATTATTATTATTATTATTATTATTATTATTATTATTAATATTATTATTATTATTCAATTATTTAATAATATCATTTAGAGGTGAGCTATTCTATTTATTGGGTAAATCGATACTTAAATCCATAGACATTTAAATTTATCTTACTCTAATGATTGTTTTGCTAAAGTTTTCCAAGGGATGTAGTAATAATTTCTAATTTATATCTCTTTCTATCATTTGATTTAATCTTGAGAGTTAATTTTGAATTGTTTGGATACATGTACGTGAGCTTGTACAAGTCAATAATTAATGATAGCTATCTATTTCTAATATAGACATTGGTAATTGCAATGGTGGTAGAAGACTCAAGACACCAGTATGGCGGATTTTGAGGGAGAGGCTAAATATAGCCTGTGGAGTGGAAGTGAAGGGAGGAAAAAATTGCATGAAGGGAACCAGAGGAATTTATGGAGAAAGAAGAAGCATTCATGGAGGCGCATTAGGGAAGCAGAAATGGAAGAAGTGGTGGAAATCTTCATGCAGAGTATGAATAGAACAACATGGCAAAGAAAGCAGCATGGGGTGGGGGAGCAAAGACAACATGATAAGCATGTTGATATGACAAAAAGGCAGTATGGATTCATAACTCTCTCTCACTCCATGGATGTAGATCGAATAAATGAAGGATAGGTGATTGTTGTGGAGTCGATTGTATATAACAGTCCTCACACCCGGTCGATGCCATGGCTCAATCGAGGATAGTGAGAAGGTGGTTTGCATAGAATATCACCAGAGGAATGGAGACTTCAATGCATGTGTGGAGTCAGAGAAAGGAGGAAAATAAGATAGATTCAAGAAATATCACCAGTGCCTGCAAAAGGAATACCAAATATTCATCAACCAAGTACATACCTTTGCATGGTGAAATATTATGCATTTTTTTATGAGTTTTCATTTAGCACATAGTTCCTCTCAGGTGAATTTCGCTACTCTGCATTTAACCTGTGAACATTGCTCCCTCAAACCAAAGATATTATAGTCGTAGGCCTAATATAGAAATAATGCTTCCTGAGTCCCTATCCTCACTCTCTCTCTCGGTTGAAAAGAAAGGCTTTCTCTCATATGTAAACTGGTTGCCATTGAATCAGGGGTAAGCATTTTATACAAAATGATATTCCTTTATATTGCTTATCAATTATCTTATCATCCTCGACCTCACAACTAGCTAGATCTACAACAAATAATAAACATCACCCTCTTTCTTATTAATCAGCCAAATAAATTCAATGGAATCAGGCTAAGTATTTATGCACTATTTTTATGTCAGTATTGTTGTTTGGACATTTTATAGTCATTGAAATAAAAAAGGGTAACTTCAAGAACTATGTTCTTGACTCTTGGATTTTAATTTAATCCTCCTTGTGTATATCTTACAACCTGAACAATCCTTCTATGTCACTCATAGAGTCAATCTTTTGTTTAGTTCGCATCTTAAAATACTTGGATGTGTGAGTACTATTGTGGGTTGCTACTACCATCTCATTTTCTTAGTCAAATGTATATCTTTTTTACTATTGTGTTTAAATTAACATCAAGTTTCCACAACCCATGATAATTAAGTGTCCACTATTTATGGATTAAAATTGTGTCAATTTTTTGTATCAACGTTTCAAATCATACTCCACACATAGACTAGTTGCAATGGGACAACATTCCTTTCTCTTGTTGCAGCGGTCTGGCAGACATGGCACGTATGAACATGATTATGTGCATCCTTGAATATGGTTGGCCAATAGTAACCTACTTGTAGGATCTGATGTGCAGTTGAGGGACCAAATCCATGACCGGTGCTAAATTTATCATGAAATTCCTTTAGAACCTGCACCGCTTCTTCTTTGCCGAGGTGCACCTCAGATAGACACCTTCATGATTCTTCTTATAAAGTATAGATCCTCACAGCATGTAGCTGTTGATTTTGAGTCTCAGAGCATGCTTTTGGACCCCTTGTAGATGGGACGGGCATTTGTGATTTAGCAAGTAGTAGACAATATTGTCATACGACTTTCTCGGAGAGACGTCTTCAAGTTGGTACTGCTGAACCGTGAGTTCTGGACCTGCTTCAGCCGCTATCTTAGCTATTGTTTGGGTGAGGGCCTATCCTCTTACTAATTTCATCAACTAAATCTCCATGTCATATTCCTATAGCAGGGTGACCCACTTTGCTCTTCTTTCTCCTAACTCGTTCTACATCAACTGTGTTTTCACTACTGGGTCAGGCACAATGACAAATAACTTGTTCCGTAGGATGTAGTATCTAATTTTTTTAACTCCTCTAACAAGAGCATATGCTTGCTTTTCTATGTTGTGATACCACAATTCAGCATCCTTTAAGGGAGCACTCATGAAGGTGATTGGGTGCTCACTCCCTTCATCATCTTTCTGAGTCAAAATGTTGGCACACAAGTGATCTGAAGCAAATGAGTATATGTGGAATGGCTTTAGGTAATTAGGACTAACTAGCACAGGTGCTTCAACAATAGATTTCTTGATTTCTTAAAAGGCTTTCTTTTCTTCTAGAGTCCACTCAACTTTTGCATCCTATTTCAACATGGCGTTGAGCAACTTATCTTTTTCAGCAAAGCCAATAATAAATTTCCTGACAAAATTTTTTCTGAAGAAAGAGTTAAGCTCTTTCTTGCTGCCTGGTAGCTGGATTTTTAAAAGGGATTGGATACACTTTGGGTCTATAGAGATTCCTCTTTTTGAAATGATGTGCTTGAGCAGCTTACATTTCATGACTCCAAAGATACATTTCTTTAGATTAAGCGAAATCCCAAATTCTCTATATTTCTGAAAAACTTTGCAAAAATCAGAAACATGATCACCTCACTTCTTTGAGAACACGGTAAGATCATTCATGTAAATGATGATGCATTTTTCAATCAGATCCTTGAAAGCTATATCCATCGCACACTAAAAGGTGGTGCCAGTGTTGATGAGTTTGAACAACATTCTCATATACGCAAAGGTCCCCCACTTGGTGGTGAACGTTGTCTTGTGCCTGTCCTCGTTCTGCACCATCACATGATTATACCCAGAGTAACCGTCTAGAAAGGACATCATCTGTGAACCATTAACGATCTGTAACACTTCATCTAACGAGGGAATGGGATAATTATCTTTTTTTGATGCTCTGTTCAGATTGCAGAAGTCCAGGTTTGAGGTACAAATGCCACCGAAAGGGGAGGTTATAAATGCAAATAGGGCATTACTTTTAATGTTATTTTATTTCAATATTTTAAAATAATATTATGGGATTTAATTAATATTTCAATTGTGGGAATTAAAGTTTGTCATATGTGCATTAAATTGAAATAATTTGGATATTTAATTAATTCTCATAACTAATTATTAATCAATTAGTTTTATTAATTAATTAATATATTGATGTCTTGTAGGTACTTTTGAAAGTTGCAATGGTGATGGCCTGAAGGAATTCAATGCTCGTGAACCTGGAATCATGAAGAAATTACAAAAGTTTAATGGGTGTGATCTTCAATGATTGCAAAGTTGATATGTGCAAAGGGGGATTTCAGAAAAGATTATCGAACTTGAAGTAAAATTAGGGCATGGTGCCCCCACTTGATGTAACCTCCAAAAAGGATGTTGCTTTAAATTGTGCAAGATGGAGAACTCCAAATCAAAATGAAAATTGCAACTGTCAATTGGAGTTGACTAAAGTCAAATGGGAGCTGAAAATGGAAGTTTCCTTTGTGGAGGTAATTGCATGCATGCAAAAGCTACACTTTTGTATGTATTGTTTTGGCAGGGAGTGATTTATTGATTGAGCTATTTAATGCAAACTCTTATCATTTTGAAGGGGTTAGAAGAGTTAGATAGTTATAAAGTTAGGCATTTGGTTAGAAGTTGAGATAGTTGATTAGATTTTATAAGTTAGAAGTTTTAGTAGTTAGATAGTAGATTTTTCTACATTCTTAGTTAACTAAATTGATTTGAAGATATTGGTTTCCATACACCAGTGAAGCTTGTTGGAATTATAAATGTTGATTATTTGGTTAAACCCAATAAAATCAACTAGATTTAAACCTACTTTAGATTATACTTTGGAATGGTATTTTTCAAGTTAGGCATTTGATTTGAAGTTCTTCAAGGGAATAAAATAAAGTTTTGTGTTTTAAATTGAGTTTGAGTTGTAATGAATGATATGTGATATGCTATTGATTTTTGCAATGTGAATGGATGTAATCATGTATTGGCTACAGGTTTATTTATTTTGCAGTTTTATTTAGAAGTTCCTTGAAGAATAACAAGTTTGGTTAATTGGATAAATCAACATTCTTTTCTTTCTTGCATCCCTGATCTATCTTTTGATTTTCTTTATCCTTCGGTTAGAGGAGGTTTAGATTAGGGTTTGATTTTTCAATAACCAAGAAATGAATAACCAACATGCCCCTTGAATATTATAGCCTCATTGATCGCTCAACAAAGACAACATTGTGACCCAACACCTAGGACCTTGAAAGGTGATTGATTTAATGATCATTCACCTTTTTCAGTAGAGGTAAGTTAGTTGCATCTTGCCTGCATGTTGTATGTGTCAATTTGGCCATCAACACAATTGGTGCTAGGAGGGTACTTAAGCAATTTTGGTTAGTTGTGCAGTTGGAGTGGGTTAGATATTAGGAATACCCAGCTCCGATGGGCAACCCTTTGTGTATATCAGGGATTATTCATGAAATTACTTATCACACACATAATAGGCTTCCTTTATTTTTCCTAATAGTGGAAAAATTGCTAGAGATCATGTCAAGATTTGTAGGGATTTATTGATTTTTCTCCAGGTTCAGCATGAAGATACCTTTCGTTAGTTGTTTGTCAAAACATTTCATGGTGCAACATGGCAATGGTATGTCAATCTTCCAACAAATTCTATCTATTCATGGATAGAATTGAAAATTTTATTTTTGGTTCAATTTGATCCTTATGTGTGTGCACAAGACCCATCACTTCAATTTGCAGCTATGAAAAGAGCACCACTGAAATAAATTTACTAGTTCTATCACAAGTTCATGACTATGTATCAATGAGTTCAAGCTTTAAATCTAGTTATTAATGATCATGTGTTAAAAGAACACTATTATTGGGGTTTGAATGCTTCATTGGCAGTGAAAATTAGATGTTGTGGTGAGGTTGCCACCTTATATGATGCATTTAACCAAGATCTCTTGTTGGCACAATCTGGATAAGATGTTAGAAACATGATTAACCAAACTAAGAATTATAATGATCTTGTACTTGCAAATTGCCAACCTTTGCAGCCTTATACCGGTTTACCCACCATCCCTACCTAGATGCAATCACCTCCATCAGATAGCTACAACATTCCAGATTTTCTAAACACCCCATTCTCTAATGCTTCAAATTAGGCCAATCCCATGCAAGATCAGTTCAAGAGTTTGGATTTACAAAGGTCAACAATAGAGGTAAGTGTTTCACCCTCTAGTGAAGTTTTTATGGCTTTATCATCTACTTTTGATCATACACCAACGCGTGATGCATTAAATGGTGATGAAATTATAGGCAGAGAATCAAATGAAGATTTGTATACTTTTGATGGATTGATTGAGAAAAACTTGTATGAAATGGGTTTTGAGCATAATGAAAAGATCAAGTTGGAATATGATTTAATTGGAAATCTTAATACCAATGACAATGGTGAAAGAGATTAAGTGGTAACATGTGATTTTTGTCATGAAAAATCAGCAAATAAAGAATTTTCTTTCAACATTTTGGACAAATATTCTGAGAAAGATATGCATTAATGCATGATGGAGGGACAACAGATCATGATTTATTTTGGATAGATATTCTATGCGCACAAAATCAATTAAATGAGAAATTGGAGGAATTAGGTGCTCTGAGGCTATTAGAACTCGTTATGACATATGGATGTAAGATACATTGCAAAAATCAACATGGTTCAAAATAGGGTGCTATGATTACCTCCAAAGGATGGATTTATATTTGAAGTGACTTGTTGATGGTTTTTTCTGCACAGCAACAACTCAGACATAATACAATATTCTATCTCTCTTGAAAGGTTATTTCCAACAATAAATTACTGAAAATCACCCCAAGGTCTCTCGGGTGTCAGGTCATGACAATGCATAAACAACTCATATAATATGTGAAAATGTTGGTAATCACAATCGAACCTTACTACAAGCAAACTGTATCTTTCCAATTATCAGATTTTGCAATATGATGATCTCAAATCCTAAATCTAACCAGATAATAAAGAAATAGCAAAAGATAAGGGTGCAAGAATATGATAAGATCTAAACTATTCCTAGAATGAACAATGCAAATGACAGATATCTAGAATGGACCAATCTCAAATAACCAATTCTTGATCAACCCACAATGCAATCTCACAAGAACGGTGCAATCTTCTAAGGTATATGGATTTTCAAATCATAGACATTCATCCACAATCGAACTCAAGCACATGTAAATATATGGTCCAGGTTGACTTCACCAGCCTACTACAATCATATAGTTACTGGGAGTATAGACCAGAGATTGCTACAAACATTCCAAATATAAAATCATAAACATCATTCACCAAACTAATGTAATTCTTAAAACTAAACCCTAAATCTTTAAGCAATGTGAAAGATAAAACAATAGGAACCATGCAAGATAAACTAACACAAGAGATTGCACCAGGAAAACCACAATGTCTTCAATTGTATTAGACCACCAAAATGTTGCAACAATTCCACTGTTCTATTTACAATACTTGCTTCAAGAAATTCACAAAATGCTCTAACTCCTTTCTCTTAACTCTATTATCTCTTCTCTTTTCTCTAAAATCTAATGTCTTACAATGAGGCAAGAATGCCCTTTATAGCAAATTCTCAAGACATGTCGGCCCAGCCAAACATTTACAAAAAAACACAACTACCAAAACAAGTCGGCCTTAGGAATTCAAAATAAGGCATACATTAAATGTTGATACATCATCAAGGTCGGCCTAAACACGGTCCCCAATGCAGCCCGGATCAATACATACCCCATAATAATAGGGAAGCACAAATCTCAAAATGGCATTAACTACCGCCTCCCTTATCTTTGTTCTAGTCCAACGATCCTTGAACCCTCAAAAACACCCTATCCAGCTCAGTAACAGGTGGCAAAGGCAAGATCTTAAGTCTACATTTAATGGAGTCAATCTCCTCCTTTGACTGCTCAACAGTCTTATTCCAATCATCCTTATGTGCCTAATATTTATCCATTACTGACAAGTATGTTGCTACGTCATCCAACTGGTGCCCTGTTATAATGTTCTCAGAGTCTGGAGCATAAACATCATGCCACCATTCCTTCAGTTGTTCCAGACTCAGGTACTTAGGAGCTATCTTTCTCCTGCTAGTCATAACTTCAAAAAATGCAATGCAACCCTCATAGACACCAGTCAGGTCGCCATCTATTTGTTTCCTTCGCTTCTGGATCTTCCTTATGGCTTTTTTCCGAATCTGCAGAGCCTCAAACCATTCCCAAGGTTCATTAAATCTGGAGGAAGAAAGAATCCCATCTGTAGCCAATTGATCTCTACCATATTCTACGATGACCTTGGATTTCTGCAATAGAAGGTCAATGTCTTCCTTGTCCTGGGATAGCACATGCTCCAATAACTCCTTGGCCCGGACCGCATCCTTCCCAACTGAAAGGATATCCTTGATTGCACTATCTCCTCTTGCCTGCACATCCTTCAACCAATCTGTTGTAGTTTGAGCAGAGGCCTTCATCTTTTCAATTCCAGAAATGGTTTCCTTAGGCAAGAAACAAGGAGTGGCAGAGGAAGAGGCGTGGAGAGATTGCAGAGGCTTCATTACATCCTCCAAGCACTTCCTAAGCCTTTCATTTTCTTTTCTAAGCTCATGCTTGGTCTGAGCTTCCTTTCTTAACCTACCAATGATTACTGCACTGGAGCCCTCATATTCATCAATGTCCTGTTCCATGGAGGCTGGCCCAAGGTTAATGGTCTGCACATTGTAATCTTCACCATTGACATCTTCTCTTGTCTTGTCTACAGCAGGGGTGGCAATGTGGATAACTCTGTTATTTGCTTCATCCCTTTCTATCCTTGAGATTACCTTAGCTGCCTTCTTCTTCTTTCCTTTACCGATCTTGGATAGCATTTCATCCCAATCCAAGGGAGTGTCCTCAACAATGACTTGTTTCTTCCTTGTGATCTCCTTTTCAAGCCAATCCGGGACAACAGGTTCTACCCGGATTCCCTCTGTTGTTGCCTCTTCCTGTTGTTTTTCCGATGTTTTCTCTTCTTCCTTTTCAGGAGATTGCTCAGGGGACCGCTTACCATGATCACCTTCCTCAATCTTTTCTTCCTGCACCGGTGATGGGGTTCTAACCGGGATATTCTCCTTCTCGGGTGATCCATTTCCTTTGCCATTCTCTGGAGAATCTTCATATTGCACTAGAGGAGAAGGAAGTTTTCCTACCTCTTCCACTTCGAGCTCAGCTGCCTCACCAAAGAGCGCTCCTTCCTTGAATGACTCTGCTTCCGGACTAGTCTCATGTTCCTCAAGAGTCCCATGCTCAGGTATGCTCGGTGGAGGAGAAGCAGCCTTAGATGGCTCCTCAGCTGGTAACTTTGGAGAAGAGTCCATATTTTGCATAGTATCTTTAGGGGAAGGAGTCCTGGATCTCCTCATATAAACTTTGGTCCTCTCTCCTGAACTTTCCACATCAACAATCGGAGGCTCATCTTTTGAGGTACCCTGAATTTTCTTCTTTGAGACCCTGGTTGTTCTTGTCTTCTTTGGTGGTGGAGGAACATCCTCTCCAATTGGCCTTTCCAACTCTTCCTCATCAGAAGACTTGCCAATCTTCAAAGCCCTACTTCTTTTCTTTCCTTTTGGCTTTCTCTTGGGCTCTGGCTCGCTTTCTTTAGGGCCTCTGAATTTTATTTTGAACGGTGAGCTCTTTTGAGTTTTCCCTTTGGGGTCATCTTCCCCAGATTCCTCTAAAGTAGACATGGGATTAAGGTTTCCCATCAAATTGAAGGTACAGGGTACCTTTTCACTCTCAAGCTCCCAAACCTTATGCTTCAACCAAGAAGTGGTGAATTTCATAACCGGGGCCATTAGGTCTTCCAACTCTGTGACCTCATCTTCATTCCAATTGATCTCCCCGATTGACCTATCCTTAACGGCCTCATAGGCATGATCTTGCACCAGGTTTCCATCATCCTCCAGTTGGTCAGGGATCAACTTGACATTGTATTGTCTGATTGCATCAATAGGAAGCCTGGAGTACCTCTTCTTCCTTGCTTCAAAATCATCCTTGATGTTGGCCCAATAGTCTTCTAGGCCATCCTTGTGGCGGTACTCCTTAGTAGCCTTCTTTTGTGCTTCCCCAGTGATGTCAAAGTTTGTTCTTTTGGAATGGAAGGAGAAGCCATGAGCTGCCAACTCATCACCTGCTGCATGTGCTGATTGGATAGAAGGGCACACTTCTGCTACACCAATTCCAAGCGGGAAATCCCCACCAAAACCTGTTTTATGCTTTTCCTTCTTGACAACTGCATCAAATTCACATATTTGTCTAACAATTTCCAACAATGCAATATGATCGGTAGGGTACCTAGGTAACATGTATGGAGCAGCCGGGCATCCATCAATTCTAATGTAAGAGAAGGTGGGAAACTGAATGAACCAGGCCCCATAATTCTTTATCAACCCCTTCACTCCATCTGACAGTCTCACATGCTCCGCATTCTGAAGCATCCTAGTGATATGCATTGTAAATGCATCATTGGCTCTTCTGTAGTTCTTGTGTCCTAAGTGCAACTCCGGATAAATCTCATAGACAATATCCTGTCCGAATGTCCCCTGTGGATTCAAGCCCCTGTATGGGTAGAATCTCGCCAACACATACATCACATAAGAGGACATGGTGAACCTCTTTGTTTCCAGGACATCCCTCAGCTGCTTGTCAATTATAGTGTTGATAAGTCTTGCCCAGTGGTAGTTGGTTCCTTGTTCAACTTTGGTGATCACATGGACCATCCAACTCTCTAACACTCCAGGGTCTTCAAACCTGCCACTCTGCTAAAAAATGTTATGGCATCATAAATGTCTGACCTGAACTTAACCCTGTGCAACTGCTTGGGCAGTTTGGAGTAATGTGACTTTGGCTTCTCCAACCAAGAGTTGATCATCTGTCGAGCTTTGGTTGGCTCATTCTCATAATATGTCCGGGCCATGTCCATGTTCAGAGCACAAACTGAAGGCAAATCCGGCATGTCAAAGGCCTGGGCAATAGAAACAAGATTGAAATTGGCCAAGACTCTTCCCTCAGTGTTGACAACCCTTTGTGTATCAAAGTCGTACTGTCGGGCACACTCCAAGATTAATTCATAGCATTGGATTGCCGGAGGGAACCCTGCCACATGCACTAGTCTGGACTTCATCATTCCCTGTCTTAGGACTGACAAATCCTTCTGAGCTGTCCTCTCCTTGAACTCCCCGTATCTCCAGGCTCCCACATTGGTATCAGACACCTCGAACCACATAGAAGATATCTTGCTTTCTGGCAACTGACTCTTGGTGTCCAATCTTAACCTTTTTGCTTCTGAGATGGAGGATCCCTCCACGTCACCCTTGGACTTTCCCGCAGCAGCTCTGCTTGATTCAGCCTGCACTCACAAAAGACCGTCATAAGTACCCCATTACCATGCATACTCCGACTAAAGGATTAGCACAAAATCATATAATGCAATTAAAAGTTATCACAAATGGCCAATCCTTGAAAATCCAAAAAAATAAAGGAATCTGGGAAAACAGCGTAAACCGGGAAAATCCAGTCGGGGTGAAATTTCAGAGAAATCCAACCCAGACGGATTCCTGTTGCTGAGACATCATCAGTCAAATAAATCGTTAGCACGAAAGATTATGAGATAATCATGAAATTCGTTCATTAGCAACAAGGAATAAGCATTTAGCATTTACTCCATTAATCCTATCCTTAGAAAATCGGAAGAAGTGCAACCAAACAGGAAAATCGGGAAAGTTCGGATGGGACGAATTTTCGCAGACAGTTCGAGGGATTCCAAAAATCATTACGCCCCGCAGAATCAGCCGAAACTGGGAAAATCCGAGTGCGAAGGAATTCCGCGGGAACCTCGAAAACTTGATGAACGACGACACGCGAACCATTAATCAAACGATCATGCAATCTCTTCTACCTGGATTCTAATGGTTTCAGAATCGACGCTAACCGATCAAGATTCAAAATGTGAATGAATTTAAGTTCTCAAGGACCTCAAAATATCTAAACCTCATGGCAAAACAGCGATGCCCTAATTTCGGTGAACAACCTCCTGCCATGAAAACCAGGGTAAGTTCAAGGTTTAAAATACCATCTATGAAGATCAGTCTAGAGCGCTCAGAATCCTCACAAGGCAGGGGTCAATTTAATACAAATGCAAGATTGACAAATCATAACGAATTCATTATTTTGGGTCGAGCATCGAGAAAACCCTAACCTTGCACAATATGGCAAATTACGCACTAAGAGGGCAAACAATCTGACCCAGAATACCTTCCAAACGGATGCACCCGTCATCTAATGAATACATACAAGCACACATGGCGCGGGTGATGAGGTTTTCACGAAGAGATGGGTCAAACCCCAATTTGATAAATGCAAAATCGTAACCAAGCATAGGCCGACCACCACTCAATCAAGAACAGTTCAATTATCACGTAAACAAATAAAAGGGCCAATGATAACCTACCATGGATTAGTCTAGACGAAACTCAAACTCGAAGAAGCGACCACAAAGCAAACACGCCCGAGCCACGAAAATCCAGACACCGGCACCCAACAATCCACACACAAGCGGTTCAAGATCAATTCTCAAAGCTCAAATGAAAACTCTTAATCGCCAGAGCAGTAAGCAAGTGAATAGATGAAATCGAAATGATGCTTAAAAGGTTTTAAATCCGCCCATTTATGCGTCTAAGCAAAGGTACTTTAAGCATTAATGAGCGACAAGACGTGCCTGAAAAATCCGGAAACCCGAGCCCAGGACGAAATTTTGGAAAATCCGAAGATACGTGGAAAATCCGGATGAACACGAATTTCGCGGAAATAGCAGAAACCGGGATTTTAATGAAGTTCAGGATTTTGACGCAGTCCGGGAAAATCCGCCAGAACTGGAAAATCCCGGAGTCAAGCAGAAACCCAGATTCAGAAAATTCAGCAATGGACAGACAATGAACCAGAGCCCGGGAAAATCCACAGGAGCTGGAAAATCTCGGATTCAGGTCAAAACTCGGATTTTCACCGAAATCCAATTTTAACCAATTCAAGCCCAAGGGCGAAACCAAGGCCAACAAGACCAACAACTCAACACCTCTAACAAGGAAAATCCAATGAAACCAAAGGCCAAAAGACATGATCAAAAGAGGGTCCCTACTCCAAGTGGGGCGTGTGTGCAAAAAACTGCACAACACGACTAATCACTATGGAAGAGGTATTCATTCCCATATAAGATCATTGGAAAAGTCATCCACTCAATGAGGGAGATGAAATAACTAGCACACACAAAGATGATAATGACTCCATCTAAAATGATGAAAGTAACTTTGAGAAGATGTCTAGCTCATCTCCATCATCTGATGGCCTCAAGCTTTGCATTGAAATGGTCTCGATGACTAAAAAAGTTTCTCTACCTTGTTCAAATTTGATAGACCAAGTGTCACGTCTCATACAATGACTTATTTTGACCATTGACTTATTTTGATCATGATTTATTTTGACCATTGACTTATCTTGACCATGATTTATTTAGATAATGTTTGACCATGACCTTATGAGATTTAATATACGAAGTATGATATGTGTTAAGAGCAATGCTTTAATATAATTGTTTTCTTTCAAGAATTATGAATGCATTCATATAAAATAGAAATGTTGAGTTAATTATTGTTTCTACAATGGTTACTAATACACTTTTGTTTTGCACGCCTGAGTGCATTTGAGTGGCAGGTGATCGAAGGCCAAGGAGATCGAAGGCCAAGAGTGTGATTGAGGAAAAGGAGGTTAGCTTCTCGACAGGGTAAAAGAGGAGAAACTCTCGGTTACGCACACACCACTTAAATCATGTAGCTGCATTAGGTCATGTTCGTTTTTACAATGTGATTGCGTGAAAATGATTAGCATAGCAAATTTAAAATTATGGTTTAATTAAATTGTGAAATAATATGGCTTATTTTATTTTATTAATCTCCATTTTATTTGAGCAACAAAAAGGAAAAAGGATTCTGTTTTAAAAGAAATATGATTAAAAATAAAATAAGATAAATAAAATAGAATATTGTGGTTTCATAAATAAAAACTTAGAGTTAGCATAAAATAAGGATATAATTCAGTTTTGTATATAAATTTTCCAAAAAAAAAATATTGAAGAATGAACAGCCCGAGAGAACATTGGGCTCTGGAAATTCTGTCTCAAAACCAACAATTCACTGGGCATGTGGCAATCCTTGGAAACTGCTGTCATCTGGAAATTTTATGCATGATCCTCGAAAAAGAGGAAGAGGGCTTTAAGAAAGAAAAGAGAATTTTGAATGGAATCATATCGAAGAGCTCTGGATCAGAGGCGAAGAAGGTATTGTGGAACAACTGCATTGGAAGCAAATTGTGCCAGGTTCTCTTCATTGCTATGCCTTCTTTTAATTTTATTGTAAAAAAACTGCAGTAGGACATGTTTTATCCTCTGTTTAGAGTGCAAACATCTGTGAAATTTTTCCAAATTCGTTTTGAAATCTGGGTATCAGCTTACTACTCTGTGTTGCAATTATAGAATACACATTCCTTCTTCAGAGTTAGGGTTTTCGTTTTGTGGCAAGTCTGCATTTTTCTCAAGTGTAATTACAATTATATGTCTCCATATTTGGTGTGTTTAAAAATTCTGTCAAAATGTCTTGAGATAAATCCGAATGCAGTTTATACTGGGCAAATGTCTTTCTTTTTTTGAGTTTTGAAATTGTTAAGGGATTAATTCCCTTGCTCTCCCCATGGGAAGGTCGTGGACTGTGGGAGGCTCGCGCCCTCCACAGGCCGCAGCCTGTGGAGAGGGCGCGAGCCCCTCACAGCCCGCCCCCTCCCCATGGGAGGGGCAAGGGCTTCCCCTGAGCCCTTTAGTCGCTCAATGCCAGTAAGGAAACCATGGAAAATATCCTGTTCTGTGTGCACGACCAGTGAATTCTTCAATCAGATTTTGAAAACCAGAATTTCTTACTTCAAAGTATACACAGCTATACATGAATTTTACATACATATATATATATATATATATATATATATATAGTTATCCATGCACATATGTGCCAGAAAATAGTATGAACTCTATTTAACTCATTTCCAGAACATAAAATAGTATGAACTCTGTTTAATTCATTTCCAGAACAGAAAATAGTATGAACTCTGTTTAACTCATTTCCAGAACAGAAAATAGTATGAACTCTGTTTAATTCATTTCCAGAACAGAACAGAAAATAGTATGAACTCTGTTTAATTCATTTCCAGAACAGAAAATAGTATGAACTCTGTTTAACTCATTTCCAGAACAGAAAATAGTATGAACTCTGTTTAACTCATTTCCAGAACAGAAAATAGTATGAACTCTGTTTAAACTCAGTCCAGAAAATAGTATGAACTCTTTAAACTCATTTCCAGAAAGTAGCATGAACTTCTGTTAATTACACACCATTATCTCAGATTTGTTAAACCTGAAACAAGAAACAGAAATGTTTTTGAGACACCATCTTGATTACTTTAAAGCAGTACAATCCTGAGTAAAGGAATACAACACAAAAATCTGAATGAAAGTCTATCTTTCAAACCTTAGAATTACTGAATAAATTGCACTGTATCAGTATATTATTATTATTCTGTAACCTGCATTGAATTTGGGAATTAAACTGTCTGTCAGCTTGAGCTTGGAAAGAAAAAGAAATGCATACTGAAAACAGAAAACACTGTTCTTTCTTTCTATTAGTACACTGAAAAGTATCAATATATATATGTTCTTCTTTAAAACAAAGCCTTTATCCAAATCAAAAGGGTTACTTTTTAAAGAATAAATGATATCTTTCAATTGAATTACAAGGGATGTTCTGAAATTCGCATTTGAAATTCTTTGAAGAATTAATTATTGAAACATGTATGAAAATGTATAAAGTTTTACTTTAGTATTTATACTTCACTATGGTAACTTCCGGGACAGGGTGCCGAAGGTGGGCAAACAGAGACGGTAGTATTACCTTTTCTAATCTACCATTTACTTGTATTATTTTGCTTGGCCAAGCACTGTACCATTGAAATAGATGGGTTGTTTGTTTTAAAAGCCTAGAAATTTATTTGAGTCTCTGCCACCTCCTGTTGCAAGAAATGTGTTTATTTCATGTTAGAAATGCATATAGGCATCAGGCACGCACCGAGAGTGCCCTCCTGTTTTACCGTTTCGGGTTGCTAGGCTCCTTTATGCAGGGCCGGGGATTCCTTCGAGTTAGGAAGGGACCCGGGGAAGTCATGGACTTCGTGGTTGGGCGGAAAAGGCGCCTGAATCACATTCTTGGCCCCAGCTCGCAAGAAGACCAAGGTGTCACGGCGGTTGGTGGTTCCAAGATTATTTGCTATTGATGTACTTATGTATCATTCAGATTTGGCTTGTGAAGCCATTGTAAATGTATATGCATTTTGACATTCTTGTTAAAAACTTGAAATGGAAGTATGTTTTGAAAGTATTTAATGTAACATTGATTTTGAGAGGTTAAAGTTTTATAACTTAGCATAGAAAAGATGTTCTATTAGAAGGATTGATTCCTCCAAGTGAGGTTGAATATATGTATATGAGAAAGTCATTGAAATACTTATGCTTTGACACATTACATTGATGATATTATTGTATGAAATGCAATTTAAATTCTCTTTATTTCATTTGGAAGTGTTATGAGAAATGTTGACTTTATGGAAACCTATTTATAATGGTTTGAATAAATTTAGAATACTCTTAATTTCTCTTTAATGCTGAGTTAAATGGTTTGGAAACACTCTTAATTTTCCGAGCGCTACACCAGGAGAATGAATTCATTGACACATTCATAGATTCTTTCATGACGATTGGTAAGGAAGAAACACATTCTACTGAGCTCACACAAGGGAACAACCTTTTTGATTTGGATGATAAATAAATTGAAAGGGAGAACAACATATTTATGGATGATGTTACAAATGGATCTCATGGCGAAGGACAAGAAATTGAATGCCAAATGGACACACAGATTAGTCAAGTGTTTCCTGATAGTCAATTAGATCAGGCTTACCTTGTCAAGAAAATAGATTAGATTTTAATGCTAATAAAAATACTGACATAGATGAAATTAGTGTTTTGTTGCAAGAAGGAATGAATGATGGGATTTAGATTGATGAAACAAAAGAATGCCAAAAATACTATCAAGAGGATGTGCCAAAAATTGAATCACTTTAGCATGACGAGAAACATGAAATGGGGAAGATTTTTTCTGGTTTCGATTATGTCCATTTGAATGAGTTGTTTGAAGAAAATCCTTGTTTATCATAAATTAATAAATTTGTCCTTAATGGTGATGGATTGGGTGTGATTTGCATATTCTTGTTAATGGTATATAACAACATGAAATGGGGAAGTATTTTCATGGCTTTGACTCTGTGCATTTGAATGAGTTGTTCAAAGAAAATCCTTGTTTACCATGTATTAGTATTTATGACATTAACTGTGATGAACTGGATGTTGATTCTCATGCTCTTGTTGATTGACATGCAGGTAAATGATGAAAGAAAACTGTCTCATGAGGGAAGAAGTTTGTAGACTTCACAAATCAACAATCGAGATGATTTGTAGCTTAGTCCATTTGAGGAGACACGGAGAATCTGTGACCTTGTGCCCGAGTTGAATGCAACAATGTTGATCCATGGGTATTTCGACTGCATAACAAACCTTGCTTTATGTTATTCATGTAGGATTTATCCTTTTGATTCACATTCTGAGGTAAGTTTCTCTGATTTCTTGTCAGCATGGGAGATTGCCATGATAGGTAAGGAAGACGTTGAAAAAATTGCTTTAAAGGTTGAGGAAGATAATGATTTAACTGATGATCCCTGTACCTTAGAAAATATGACTAAAGTTGATAGTCCTTGTAAAATCAAGCACAATGGTCTACTATTTGGGATGAGTGTTGATAATGATAGGGGTATGCATGTAATTTTTGAACCTTATTTTGATATCTTGAATACTAATGGTACATCACTAACAGTGTCCTTTCTTTTTACATGCATGTACCTGAATGAAATGGAATGGTGTTTCATGAGTTGAGGCCTCAAGAAGATGAAGGCATATGGCATGAGCACGCATTGGTGACTAGAAATATTCTAAATTAGGGGGTGTCTTTTCATTATCCTTTGTATTTTGATGATTTTCAGTTTGATTATGATGCTAGCAGAAATAAGACATGTTTGTGGATTAACCATGAAAAGGCATAAAATCTACAACTTTTAATATTTCAAGCTTTGTACTCTCAAAATGAATTTATTCCACCTGAACTTTACATTTTCGAGTATAAAGATGAACTTTCCAGGCTTAGAACTTCACCTAGTAAGTTAACATACTTTTGCACATATTGAAAAATCAATCAAGCAGGTGTACAAATTTTCATTATTTTATGTTTTTAGTTAGGCTAGGATTAGGGTAGCTAGGTGTTAGTTTAGATTAGTTGGTTTTTCTTTTGTTTTGGTTGCCTTTCATTGGTTTTTCTTTTCTTTCTCTTTTCTTTGTGTCGACCTTTTGTTCATATTCATTTTTAGGCTTTCTATTTTTCTTTTTCTTTTTGGTCTTTGGTTATTTTCATTTTATGGTTTGTGTTCTTGTTTATGTTTTTGTTTTGTTGGTGTGTTGTGTCTGTGTGCTCTTTTTTTTTTGCTCCCTTTTTCCTTGTCCTTTTCTTTTCCTCTTTTGGGGTTCCCCTCGTTGAAAGTGGAAACTAAGTTGTGTATACAAAGTATGCCAAAGGGTGAATTTGTTGGGGGTCCGCTATTTGTATTTTTTAAATATTTGATCAACCAATTACCTTGAAAACTTTGGTTTACCTTCATCCATTCAAAACTTGGGAATGTTAGCATGGATTAGGATTTGGTGCATTATAAAGTTTTGGGGAGTCTTTGAAATTCTAGCATGTTCTACACATCTTAAGAAATTCACAAGTTAGTTTATGTCAAGTGGGGTGACTTTATTCCAAGTGAAAAATCTAAAGGGCTACATTTCTTTCATGATGTCCACTATGGTTCTCAACCCACTACTTAGGCTTCATTGCTCGAGGATTGAGAGAAAATAATATAATATGCTTCAAAAGAATCAACATCTAAAAGAAAATAGAAAAAAAAAGAAAATCTAAAAACAAACTCAATTATCAAGGGTGATTTAATTATCTCTTTCGAGGCTATGGATGCATGAATGGTAGTAGAGCAATGCTTAGAGAGAACTAGAGGTATCTCTGTCGAGGCTAAGAATGTTTGATTGGCAGCAGAGCTATGCCCATGATATCATTGCATGTTAGAAATGTAACTTAAACTACATAGCTTGGATAAAGCTTACTTCATTTTGATCATAAACGTTCTTATGGAAGGGAATAAACCATTTGCACACACAAACAGATTTTAGTTTTGCCTTGGATCTTTGTAGTGTCCCTATTTTAATTATGTTTGCACTTCTTAGGTTGCCTTGAATGAGTGTAAACTAGAGATTTTGGGTACTTGGAAGGTTGCGTGCCTCAAAATTCTTATAGCATTTTCCCAGCCAAGTCACCATTTGTTATGCCTTACATACACACCCCAAATTTTCACTTGCTAAAGTTGGGGAACCCCCTTTGTTTTTCTTCGTTTCGTTGTTTTGTTTTGTCATGTTGTCACTTTGTTGTTTTCATTTGCACCTTTTCCCTTCTCCTTTCATTTTTCATTTCGATCATCGTCTCTCGTTTTCTCGTGGTTTTTGGGTCTTGTCCCAAAGTTGTCTGCAACCTCTAGATCCCCCTTTGTTTCCCTTTTGTTCCTATTGGGTTTTAGGTTCCAAATCAAACTTCAATTTTTTTTGTAAAAGGTTCAGATCCAATTTGGATCCCCACCCCCACTTTGTTGTCTGGTTTGGGGTTTAGGTTTTGAAATGAACTTCAGACCTTATGCAATGGGGTCCTAGTCCATTTTCAATTCCCACTCTTGGCTCATTCATTTTGTTTTGGTCCCAGGGATTTTCATTCTCTCGGGACCTTTTTGGTTCTTCCTATCAGGATCGGGACTTCAGATCAAATTTGAACTTTCTTTCGAAAATATGAGTTTGGCTTGGATCCCCGACCTCGGCTCTTGTCATTTCCTATCGGTATCGGGACTACCAATCAGATTTGGACTTTCATTCAAAAGTCCAAGTTTGGCTCGAATTCTCGACCTTGACTCTTGTCCTTTCCTATCAAGATCGAGACTTCAGATCAAATTTGGACTTTCTTCTGAAAGTCCAAGTCCATCTTGGATTCCCGACCTCAATTCATCTCTTCTCTGTTTTTGTCTTCTCACCTCATCGCCTTTCCGTTTCGGTTCTCGTTGTTCGGTTTTGTGGTTTGTGTTGGTTTTCTTCGTTTTCATTTTTTTTGTCAGTTCGATCTTAAAGTCGAAAAATTACAAAAAAATAAAACTTTTAAAATCCAAAAACAAATTCAAAATATTCAAAAATACAAAAAATAAAAAATAAAAAAATACATAAAATAGAAAATAAAAATTAAATAAACAAAAAACAAAAAATTATAACTTTAAAAAGTGAAAAAAAGTTAATTTTTTAAAAGGTTTAAAATTAAAAAAAGTTAAAAATAATAAAGAGGGCCCATCGAGACTCTAGAAGGGACCCTCGATCCCAAAATAAAAAGGGTCGGGGGGAGGGGAGGGGGATTTATTTTCCCACCCTACCGGTTTTATTAAAAAGGAAAATAAAAGGAGGGTAACAAATTTAAAAGGGTCTCTAAATTAAATGAAGCCCGTAGGAAACAAAAGCCTCGACCACCCCCTGTAAAACAAAAGTCTCGTGGCATGAAACAATTATAGGATATGCATCAGATGGGTTCGTTTGTGCACAAAATGGATTTGATGAAAAGGCTTCACAAACTTTTAAGCAGATATAATTCGCAGGATCTGCGAAGAAATGATTTGTTGAAAGGTTTTAGAAACATGTATGCGAAGTGTGGAAGCATAAAAATCATGCGTGAATTGTTGAATAATATGCCTCAAGGAAATGTGGTCCCATGATATGCCATGGTCGCAGATCACACACAAAATGATTTATTGAAAGGTTTCAGAAGCTATAGCAAATGTTGAAGCATAAAGAGGACACGCGAACCATTTGGGAAAAATGCCTCAAAGAGAAATCATCTCATGAATGTGATAATTGCAAGATATTCACAGAAGGAATTTGTGGAAATGGCTTCAGAAAGAAATAGGCAGCGAATGTTTTAACAACATGCCTCAAAGACATTGTCTCATGGATGCCATAATAACAGGATATGCACAAAATAGATTTTGTGGGAGGCTTAGAAGTTTTGAAGAAAATACATTCATAGTTGTAAAGTGCAATGCCACGACCTTTTTCAACATCCTTTGTCTGTGCAAAATGTGGGAGCATAGCAATAGTCCTTCTTAGTTGTTCTTACAACATGCCTCAAGGAAGCGACATTTAATGGAATGCAATGGTTGGGAGTATGCACAAAATTAATTTGTTAAAAAGTTTTATAAACTTTCAAGTGAATTCAATTGGCAGATGTAAAGTCAAATTCCCTTACATTTGCTAGCCTCATCCCTGCTTGTGTATAAAGGATAATTGGCATGAAAAGTTTTGGCAAAGTGCCTCATGGAAACTTGGTCTCAGGTATGCCATGATTGCAAGAAATGAAACAAACAGATTTGTTTGAAGGGTGTTGAGGTGTCATGAAAATGTAGAGGAAGGTCCATACGGGATCTAGGACCCCATAGGGAGTAGAGGATAAAAAAATTTCAAGTCCCAATCCTTATTCTACTCCCACCCTTGAGGAAACCAAGGGTGCAAGTTATTTGATTTATTTTGTTTGGGCATAGGCGTTTGTATCGATGCCCTAATCATATTTATATTCAAAGGATACATTTTAGGTCTCTTCTTGAGGGATAAATTGGTTGGACTTAAAGTTGATCGAGTGGAAACACAAAGGATACATTTTAGGTCTCTTCTTGAGGGATAAATTGGTTGGACTTAAAGTTGATCGAGTGGAAACACGTGAAAAGTGAAAATTGATTAATTTGCACATTTTGGTTTAGTTGATTTTTGTGAATTAATTATGAATTAATTAATTGTATGAATCAATTATGCATTTTTTATAAAATTAATTCAGTGAATTAATATGGTTGGTAGGTACCATCTAGGTTCGAGGTACAAATGGCACCGAAAAGGGGGTTATAAATTCAAACAGGGCATTACTTTTAATGTTATTTTATTTCAATATTTTAAAATAACATTATGGGATTTAATTAATATTTCAATTGTGGGAATTAAAGCTTGTCATATGTGAGTTTAATTGAAATAAGTTGGATATTTAATTAATCTCAAAACTAATTATTAATCAAATAATTTTATTAATTAATTATTATATTGATGTCTTGCAGGTGCTTTTGAAAGTTGGAATGATGATGGCTCAAAAGAATTCAATACTTGTGACCCTGGAATCATGAAGAAATTGCAAAAGTTCTATGTGTATGATCTTCAATGATTGCAAAGATGATATGTGTAAAGGGGGATTTCAGAAAAGATTATCGAACTGGGGGTAAAATGAGGGCATGGTGGTCCCACTTGATGTAACCTCCAAATAGGATGTTGCTTTACATCGTGCAAGGTGGAGAACTTTGAGTCAAATTGAAAATTGCAATTGTCAACTGGAGTTGATTGAAGTCAAACGAGAGCTAAAAATGGAAGTTGCCTTTGTG